>ML785144.1:292905-347253 GCA_009831015.1 Picea engelmannii
TTTCTCTTTCTTTTCTTTTCTCTTTTTATTTTTACAAAAATGAAAAATGGATTTCCAATAAGAACACTAGATACAAATAATATTAATAATATCCAAGTCACAAGTTGATTCCCATATTTTATGGGGTGAAAACAGGAAGAACCTTCCTAATCACTGACTAGAGTCTATCCTGTGATCTCGTTGAAGAACTGAAAGAATCACCGAAGCGACGAAGTATGCCAGACTCCTGATTTCGACATCCCAATATTAATCGATCTAAGTGGAATGATCAAGCTGTGTTCCAAACAAGATGCATCATGGGCTGAAGAATGTGCAAAGGTCACTGATGCAAAGCCTGAGCAAGCACAATAGTTTGGAGGACATCCAATCAAATCCAGAGCCATACTTTAGAATTTTAACTTCAGCCTTGCAAAATATTGAGTGCACGTAGCAGACATCAGGTGAATCAATGCGGCTCCAATGGAACTACACAGGTTTCCATGGGCCAACACCTATGAAGAATTCTTTATCAGATGGTCTGATTATCAAAGAGTCCACACTTTTCAAGAAACAACTCAGGTGGACTGTTAGATGATGATGCCACGTGGTGATTCTTGATTAGCTCAAATTGTATTTTACCGTTAATTACTGTTAAGACTTTATATTATAAATAGGAACATCGAACGATGGTCAAAGGGTCGATGGTTGTTGTAAGAACTCTTTTCGTTTGGTTGTTGATAATTATTTTGAGACTGCTACGAATTAAGAAGTCCTTCTGGACCAAAGACGAGCTATTTTCATCAGATGTATGTGATTGGAGTTGGAGAAGAATTACTTCCTTTCCTGTTCCATGAATGTTGCAGTAAATGAGTAAGATCAATTAATTTTGTTGTCAAGTTATCTGGTGCAATATTTTGATGTTCCTTTAAATGATGAAAGTAAATCATTGTGCTTCTATGTGATGAATGTCTTCGTAGATGAATTATTTTTCTTATCGTGACATTGATTACAATTGTGTTTCTTTCTCTATGTTAAGTAGTTTACCTCAACTATGTGATGAATGTATCGGTAGATGAATTATTTTTCTTACCATGAGCTTGATCATATATGCATCTTCTTTCTGTTAAGTAGTTTTTTCATACAATAGTTGGATGCTCTTTCATTTAAAGTATTATTACTAAGCCCTTTGGCATAGGATCGTTGTTTGTATGTTCGAGTAGTGGGTTATCCAAATATCGACCCATTCCCAATAGTTAAAACTCTTGTCCTATATTCATCAAGTTGGTTTATACTGGCTTGCATCTCTTGTACCTGCCCCACCTAAGAGAAATTACAGAAAAAACTGTCTTAACCAAAGGAAGAGCATTCACCAGAAAACACAAAAGCTCATCAATAATTTGGCCATATTGTAAGATCTGGAGAACCATTTCACTCCAAATTCTTTAGAGTCTAATTGGGCCTCGTTGGCAGATTCTAATTGGGCCTTGGTGGTGGATTTGGTTCCTGCTGTTGAATAAGGGGATTTAAGCCCAATCAACAGAATTGGTGCTAGAAGGAGGGCCTGAGAATGAATGGTTGAATATGTAAGTTATATGATATTTCAAACAACCTATAGATTCGTAATGGTCCACATGCATGGCTAGTCATCCAATAGGTAGCCCACCTTTAGAGAGTACTCCTGAAGTGGATAACTCACCCCACTCCAAGGAAGGATATCTTCACCCTGAAATATCTTACACCCTCCCTCACGAGGAAGTGAATCAGTTTAGAAGGATTACCAGAGCCTACGCCTGACAAATCGATGCATTTCCCTTCACACCCATCCTGCCTCAAAGAAAACAACAAAGCAGACTAGTAGTCAACACTCCCAACGAAGTTTTCGTGCACTCCGTCAAAGACTTAATTGACTTCACGATCACTGAAATCCAAGAACCTCTTGACCTCATACCTAAGATGCCAGCCGGAGACATCTTTGAACCTAACGATCTTTCAGAAGAGGAAGAGCCTAAATCTAACTCCGAATATATGGAAGAGAACAATGGTTGAGAGGAGGAGAGAGAAGTTCGAATTCAAGACAACCAATCTTGGTTGGTCGGGAACGTTGTGGCCATCCCTGGACAAGTACTCAATCTCCTTCGGAACCCAAAAAAGTTGCTCCCCAAGTATGATCCTGAAACCTCAGGATTGCCCAAAGATCATATCAAGAAGTTCATACTCGTGATTAGGCTTATGAACATTCAACATGAAGATGTGGTATGCAGAATTTTCCCCTACACATTTGAGAACTCGGCTTCCACTTGGTATTTTAACTTTCTAGTAGGATCCATAACTAGTTGGACTAAGTTCCAAAAGGATTTCATAGAAAAATTTTCCAAAGAAACTACCACAGGAGCCCTTATGGCCGAATTATTCACAATCACCATGACCCCAAAGGAAAGGGTCAAATATTTCAATCAAAGATTCATGACTATCCTAAACAAATTTCATCCCATGACAAAACTAGCTCAAGAATTGCAAATCGAGGTCTATGCCAACATGCTTCTGACCTCTATTTCCATGTTTGCTAAAAGAGTAACTAAGAAAACCCTCGTGGAGAATTTTGAAGAGGCCAAGATGATAGAGTTCCAGATGAAAGGGTGTAAAGAAGGCCAGGCATCTCTAGCGAGAAAAGAAAGCCAGCCCCCTCCCAGGAGAGGACTCCTCTTGACTAGAACGCCGACGAAGATGGTTGAACCAACTCCCGATAAGGGTAATGGAGATATAGAGGACCTGCAACACATGGTCAAGAAACTATCAAATGAGATTATAGATATGAAAATAAATGTGGGTGAGGGAAACCAAGGCCAAAGACCCTATAAGCCTTTCTTTAAAAGAAACCAGCCTTTCAAAGCAATTGAACCTCCCCTAGCCAACCTAAACATTGACTTAGGGAATGTCACGTCTGATTCTTTCTATACATACCACCAAGAGAACCACTCAGAAAGGTAATTCCATTAGTGGGTCCATGCCATGAATTTAATGGCCAATCATTTTCTGGGTGAAGTCTCTCTAACCGAACCATCCAATAGTTCATCCTTTAACATTGCCGACCAGGAAGAGGTTGACCCACCACAAGACACGACCATGCTGATATGGGATCCTAATGTGATCACATCTTCGGATGACCTGTTTAAACCTTAGGCATCACCCACAGAGATATCAGTGGTACAAACACGTAGTAAGGGTCAACCCGACCCAAAAGATGCTGATGCCACCCGTGCCTCACAAAGTAAATTAACTCTCGATTGGATAAGAATGTCTTTCTCTCCCTGTAAAAATCCTATAAGTATCCAGACTCATGATTTTCCTAAATTATATTACAATGTAGTAGAAGATTTGAAGAAGCTGAAAGATAATGTATCGGTTATGGACATATTTAGAATCCATCAACAGAAATAACTTCTATTGTAATCTCTAAGTTTGGTAGAAAACCCGACCACCGACGATGGTCAGGAGAAGAATCTTCCCCCTATGGATTTGGAAAGTAAACCAACGATAAAAACCTACTCAGAAGGCAAGAAGGAGAGGCCTTTTGTACCACCTTTCCTTTTAACGTTCGAAGTCTTCAACAGGAATCTCCACAACTATCTGGTAGACTCCGGGGCATCTTCCAATGTCATTCCCTTGGTCATTTGTAACAAATTAGGTGTTGTCCCTCTAAAAAGTGATAAGCATGTTATACAATTGGACAAGACCCAGGTCAAAGTCATGGGGGAACTCAAAGATGCAATGATCAGGGTAGCCACTCATCCTAATTTCATGCAGGTGATTGACATCATTATGGTGGATATCCCTGAGGCATATGGGCTATTATTGAGCCGAGATTGGTCCCAAAAACTGAACAGATACTTTAGCATAGACTGGGAACACCTTTGGCTACCACTGAAGGGATACAAGAACATGATTAGAATCAATAGGGAAAGATATCTGAAAAATACGGTCACTGACCTGGAAACCCCAAATGAACCAACCTCTACCAATTTTCCCATACTAGGGAATTATTCTTGTGATTCTCACTTTGGAAATTTTTCTCCTCCCCTATCCGATGTTTTTATTACCCAAAGCTCTGAGACGATCTTTCAAGAATAATTCCTGATGCCAATGGAAGATTCTCTCTTTTTTCAAGACCTAGTGTTAGGTTTTCCGGAAGAAAAGATCAAAGTGTGGAACAATGATTGGAATGGAAATCATCACTCATAAATTTGGACCCTTTATTTTGATGGATCCAAGTCACAAGAGGGTTCGGGAGAAGGGTGAATCCTCATTGATCAAAAGGGTAAACACCATTTCTTGTCTTGTATACTAGAATTCAAGTTCACCAATAACACTTCCGAGTATGAAGCCCTAGTACAAGGGTTAAAGAAAGCCATAGATCTTAATGTCAAGGAATTAAAGGTGTTCGGAGACTCGAAAATCATTATTAGACAAGTGAGAAACACTATACACTACAACTCCCCTCATATTAAGAACTACCAGCAAGAGGTGCAGAGGTTGATAGAACGCTTTGAAGCTTTCAATATCATTGCGATCCCTAGAGCGAAGAACGTCCTTGCTGACTCCTTAGCCACCGCTTCTTCAAGAATATCGCCTTTAGAAGATTATGAAGCCTCCAGATTCACTGTATATCTTCTCTACAAGCCATCAGTACCTAATAATATCTTTAATTGGAAAGTGTTTGAGGGGGATGAACAGATCATAAGCTTCTTGACTTATCAAGACAACTTCAAAGATCTCGCTATTGACGATGAAGAGTTCCAAGAGAAACTAATGAAAAATAGTCCTCAGGATGGTCAACACACATATAAACCAAAGTCTCACACAATTCCAAAAGGGATAGAAAATCTAGAGAATTTGTTTGATCTAAAGGAACGATTCAAAGGACCTAAAAACACAAAGACTGGTAGCTCCTGCCCCCTCCACGAAACTGTAAATATTGGAACCCCAGATAACCCAAGTATGTAAATATCAGAAAAATGATATCTAAAGAGGAGAGGAAATCCTACCTCAAATTATTCAAATAATACCAAGATGTGTTCGCCTGGTCCTATAAAGATCTGAAAATGTATGATACCCGCATCATTCAACACACCATCCTGTTGAAATCCGAAGTAAAACCTTTTCAATAGAAGCTTCGAAAGTACCACCCATCCTTGGACCCCTAATGTATCAAGAGTTAAGGAATCTTTTAGATGTGAATATAATTTTCCAAGCTAGACATTCCGCCTAGGTAGCGAACCTTGTTCCAGTAAGAAAAAAGTCAAGAGAAATCCAATTATGCGTTGACTTTCGAAATCTCAACAGAGCTTTAGAAAAGGACAATTATCTCGTCCCACCGATGGAGAAAATCCTACAGACCATGTCGGGATCAAAAATTTTCTCCCTTCTAGATGGTTTCTCAGGATACAACCAAGTGTTGGTTTCAGAGGAAGACCAATTAAAAACTACCTTCCGGACCAAATGGGGAACCTTCGCTTATAAATGCATGCCTTCGGCTTGATTAACGCAGGAGCAAACTTTCAAAGGGAAATGGAAGTGGTGTTTTGGGGACTTATAGGTAAGTGTGTTGTAGTGTATTTAGATGACGTAACAGTGTATTCAAAGAATAGAGAGGAACACATCCAACACTTAACTCAGATTTTGAAAGATACCAAAAATATGATATATCACTCAATCCTAAGAAAACTATCTTTGGTGTTGAAGAAGGTAAGTTGTTAGATCATATTATATCTCAAGCGGGAATTCGCATAGACCTCGAAAGGATTAAAGCCATAGCTCAACTCCCGCTACCCCATAACAAGAAGTCTATGCAGTCTTTTCTCGGGCAAATTAATTTTGTAAGGAAATTCACCCCTGACTTCGCTGAAATCATCAAACCCTTACAAAGAATGATTCACAAAGATTCTGAGTTTAAGTGGGATGATGAACGGAAATACTCTTTCAACAATATCAAAGCTTCCATATCCCGATCCCTGATATTGTGAAGTCTCGATTTCAATAGAGACTTTAACATTTATACTTTCGCCTCTGACCAATCGCTAGCTGTGGTTTTGAATCAGAAGGATGATGACAACAACGAAGCCCCGGTGTCATTCATGAGCACCAACATTCAAGGATCTAAGCTCAATTACCCTGCCATGGACAAGTAGGCCTATGCGGTCTATAAAAAAGTAAAGAATTTTAGGTCGTACATCCTCAAGAATCACACTAAGGTGATTGTGCCACAACCTACAGTCCGACTGTTGTTTACCCAACAAGAAATGGGAGAAAGAAGAGGGAACTGGATGGCGATAGTCTAGGAATTTGACCTAGATATAAAACCCTCCAAGTTAGTAAAAGGACAAGGTTTGTGCAAGCTTGCAGTCGAAGCTCAAGATCGAGCAAACCAAGATCCAGGGTGGGATAATGAAATATCATTATGGTTTGGTGAAGCAACATACATTTTTCCAGGATCGGACTCCTGGTAAAAGGATTTGGCTCATCTGTTACATCATAGGACTTGTCCCGAAAACCTCAACCCCAGAGAAAGGAGAGCCCTCCGATTAAGATCCGCACATTATCACCTCATAAATTTGGTACTCTTCCATATCAACTATGATGGGGTATTACTGAGATGTCTCGAACACGAAGATGTCGATAAAGTGCTGAAAGAACTCCATGATGGCTCCGCTAGGGGACATTTTGCAGGGAACACCACCTCTCATAAGGTTCCGAGAGCTGGCTATTATTGGCCCACTTTGTTCAAAGACGCTCATGCTTATGCAAGGAATTGTAAGACTTCTCAAATAAGTGCTAGCAAGGAGAGAAGGGCAACAATTCGACTTCAGCCTGTAACCGTCTCTAGGCCATTTGAGCAGTGGGGGATGGATATCATAGGATAAATTACACCCAATTATTCTAAATTGAAAAAGTATATTCTTACTTCCACCAACTATTTCACAAAGTGGGTAGAGGCCATCCCTCTGACCCATGTAAATGAGAAAATAGTCATCCAATTTATAGAACAACAACTAATTACAAGGTTTGGCATTCCTTCTTTTCTAGTCTTTGATAATGCAGCCTACTTCTCCTCTACCCTATTGACATAGTTTTCTCTGGACAAAGGAATCATAATCAAGTACTCTGCAAATTATTACCTTCAGGGAAATGGTGTGGCGGATTCAACCAATAAGAATATGGTGAGGATACTAAAGAAGACGACTGCAGATAACCATATAAATTGGCACAACCAACTCCATAATGCCCTTTGGGCTGATAGGGTCACACCCAAAGAGGCTATAGGGAATTCCTCCTACTTCCTGGTCTACAGACAAGAAGCCACTCTCCCAAATGGGATTTATCTTCCATCTCTCCAATTGGCCCAAGATTCTAATGATGATAAATCCTCAACCATGCAACAAAGAATCAACACTTTTCTCATGCTGGAGGAAGAGAGGGAAAGGGATAGGTCTAAATTTTTATCCCATCAGCAGATAGTGAAAACATGGTTCGATAAGCACAAGGCTACAGAAAAGAATTTTGAAGTAGGAGACTTAGTTCTAAAGTGGGATAAGGTAAATGAACCCAAAGGGAAGCATTTGAAGTTTTAGATCCTATGGCTTAGGCCTTTTTAGGTGTCTGAGAATATCAAGGTAGGTACTTATTGTTTGAAAAATCTGAGAGGGGAACCTGACACCCTCCCAGTAAATGACCAAGCCCTAAAGCAGTACTTCCAATAATAACAACACAATAAAATTTATAATATATATATATATATATATATATTTCCAGTTGGCATGAATAAAAGAAGGACCGAAGACATCTGTTTTATGGGACAGAGATTCTGGGTTCGCCCAATGAATCACCATTTTTTGAGTGCTCAACACACCCTAAATGTTCTGTGACCACTTCCTTTTGGGTACCACCTTGTCTTCTACCTTCGATTGTTTTCACCATGGTTTGAGCCTGATAACCTTCTTATCTGATATGTTTCATATCCAAGTTTCTCTTGAGCATATTAAGAACCATCTTGAGAAACACCACGACAAATCAAGGAATCAATGACCCATATTTCTCCCGGCTTACTTGAAAAGTTCGACATTGGTGAAAGATTAAGGTAGCGAAAATTGTATGGGAAGTCAAAGCATCCGAGTGCCGACATTCTTTGGCATCGATCGATAAGAGTATCTCTTTTATGAATATAGCCTCCAAAAATATTTTTCCAAAGGTCTATTCTTTCGGCTTCGGTAGAAAAGTGCGATTGTAAGCGTCACACATAGATATAAGCAGCACTGCTGACCGCCGAACTCCTGAAACAAGTTCGGTATCGGTGAGAGGGAACTAATTAATCACTCCACTAACTCTCCATATCGATAGCTGTGACCTCTAGTATTTTCTCAAAAAACCCTCGGTATAAGTGAAATTCCAAGCATGACTTTTATCCACTAGCCCAATATCTTTCCATGATTAATTGTTTTTTTTAATAACCAAAATCGATAATCCCACGTAAATAGTAATTGATATCAAAGTTTTACAAAGAAAAACATTAACAAACTCACGATGTAATAACAATGATTCCAAAAGATCTAATATTTTACGCAAAATATTTAAAGAAGAATACATGTTTGATTCACAACATGATACTTTTAAACTTTTTCTTTATATACAATAAAAAAACCTCCGCTAGGCTTGGTTTACATACAAATAGACAACCCCGATGACTCGGCTAACTTGCTTGGTCGCTGTGAGATTACAAAATTTTACAAAGAAGAAACACAAAGAGGTTTTAAGCCACACTTCCAGGAACACAAGGCGAGAACCTGCTAACTACTTATCTCCTATGCTTTGGTCCTCTCTCATGTTGTCTTTTGTTCTTTGTGGTGTCTTATGCTTCATTGTCACCGCCATCCGTTGTGCCTCGCGTAACTCCATGATCATGTCTTGTGCTTCTAGAAGTTGTCTCTACAGCCAAATGGTGCTCCTCGTGCAACCTTGTGGAGGTGGTATCCTCTAGGCTTTTACCGCCAACTGACACCGCAATTCCCTATTATCTTGGTAAAGCTCGGCTATTGTAAATTGAGCCTGCTCTAGTTGCTAAGAAGAATTTTCTACGGAAGAACCTGGCTCTTCGGCCCTCCACTTTCTTCTTCTACCTCCTTTTCCACTGGTCCCGACCAACTCTGAATGATCGGTAGGCATTACAGACTCCTCGAGGGTTGAACGTACACTCAGTTTGGCCTTGGGGATGTTCCCCTCTCCTTCTCGAGTTTTCTTCTTAGGCCTTCCTCTTCTCCGTGGTTTCGGTCTTAGAGAAGGCGCAGTCTCCAACTTATTTATCCCAGATGTATTTGTGACCACCTGAAGCCCGTGTTTGGACACTGACACTACCTTTAGGAAGATAGTTGTACCTCTCGAAGCCCACAGGAAGGAGTTCCAGGTGCACTGGGGATGAGACCTCACACTCCATCTACCTCGTGGACCTCATCCCATGTTTGAAGGAGATACCATAATCGCAAAGCATAAGAGACTCAAGGCATCCGCAGATGGCAAAGGATTACTCAACTGAACGTCGCTAAGACGAACTTACCGAACCAGATCCCCAGGGAATATGAGATTGGCATATAAGAAGGATTGCTTGCAAAGATTCTGGATTTATAGGGAAATCAAAGAGAGGCACTAGGCTCACCAACATAATTCCCACGCCTCACGACATGATGTTTGAAAAATTTCTGCACACCGCAACTAATCGACGGATGCGATCTAGAACATGAAAGTGATATCGATTAGGGTTGCAGGAAAGCATGCTGTGCAATCCTTTCGATCCTTTTGAACTTCCAAAACTCTATTATTTATAAATGACTCTTGGAATTATTGGTGGTATGAGTTCTGAAGGCATTTAACGAGCTTGTCTGTAAGATATTCGACCTCTCGGGAGCATAGACGCACATAATTAGTCCTCGGCTCCCTTTTTCCCAAAGGTCAAGTAATTACTGTAATAATTATACATTCATGTATATCGTACTTGATTAGCCACACTACAACATGTTGAGGTGTTCATTTATACCAAATAGGAGTAGTGGCTTCACAGGTCACTCGAAGGAAGTGTTTGGGATCATGTAAGTATTAAAAACAACTAAGACTAGCAAGCTGCACAGGTACGTATTGATCTTTTGTTTATTTATGTCAGATCGTGGGCTGCTTGATCGCTAAACTACTTTTGTTTAATTGTAGGAAGAACCTTCCCAATCACTGACTAGAGTTTTTCCTATGATCCCCCCGAAGAATTGAAAGAATCACAGAAGCGACGAAGTATGTCGAGCTCCCGATTTCGGCATCTCGATATTAATCGACCTAAGCAGAATTATCAAGTTGTGCACCAAAAAATATGCGTCATGGGATGAAGAATGTGAAAAGGTCACCGATGAAAATCCCGAGCAAGTACAAAAGACTTCGTGCAAATCAGTAAACACGTGTTTCTAAATATATTTGCGAGGTGTTATTCTATGGTTTCTATTGTCTTTCTATTAAAAATCTATCTCTTTTGTTCTCAATCAGGTTTCTATCTTTGCTTTTGTGGGTTTCTACAGTCTCAACATTCCCTTTTAATGGCTCATTGGTCTCTTCCCTAACCCTTTCTTAATCCATCTCCGAAAGATTCTCGACTTATCTCCTCTACTTAATCCTCTCTTGTTCCTACCTACGAAAACGAAACCATTTTTTGAAAAGTCTTCTTCTATACTGTCTGAGTTTTTATTGACCCAAGGTTCATGTCTTTCAGGTTTCCAACAAAGCCTATAAAAATATTGGCCCTCCTGATGAACTAGAAGGCAACACAACACACATAATGCGTACCATAGTCTCACCCGAGATAAATTTAATGGGTGGATTCAACACTCAGGTGTTTACAGCCTAGGATTGAGTATGAGATATGATAAATCAACCATTGAAAGATTATTAGAACTGGTAAATGCAACATACTATTATTCATGACTATGCAATAAATCTCATATCTTATTCCCTCAATATCACAACAACATTAAAACAAGCAATATAATAACTCATTCATTCATTAAGAACAAAAAATAACTACTGGAAAGAGGATAAATATATGCATGCATTCATCACATTACACATATATTACCATGGTTCACCCCCTCCTAGGATATGTCCACAAATATTTGGCTCTTAGATCTTTTATTATGGTAGTTATGCATATACAGCACCATGCGCTTACAACTCTCCTCAGATGGGTAAGATCTATATGAGGTGAACTAGAGTGCACCAGGCTCCTCAGCCTATGATATGATCCTCAAGATCTACTTTCTCTTGTCTCCTCCAGCTCAAAAACTTATAAAATAGTTCATACAACAAAATCTAAACTAGAATACTAACTAAATCGGAACATCTACAAAATCCGTGAACCCTCTATAATACCTCAGTATTGGTATTTATACATATTTGGATCTTCATCCATTAAAACATATTACCAAAAACCTAACCCTACAGACGTTAGGTCTTCCTATCATGTGCGTGTTGTTCCTCCTTCCAGTGGTTGCTTTCATTGTGTACGATTTCTTGCATGTGTGCGTGTTATGTTTCCTTCCAGTTGTTTCTTCACTATTTGCATGCTTTCTTTCCCCACAATAATCCTTCTTTGCACTTCGTCCTGCTATCAACACATCCCCGCCTGCACCTGAATTGGAAGAAATCCCTTCATCCACCAAAGTCACAACCAAGAAGGGAAGGAAATTGTATTTCTCTTCACCTAGTCCAACACCTAGCATAAAATTCAGGAAGCCTTTTACTATATCATTGGCTCTCAAGGAGGTTGTTGAAGCACAAGTCCTACCCAAGGTTTCAATTCCAAATAAAAGGAAAGATAAGGGAAAAGGAATTGAGAATCCTATTGAGGTGATTGACAGAGCTCCTGTGAAGTAGAAAGATGATGGTGAAGCCATGAAGAAGCATGTTGAGGTTATCAACATCAACACTCCACTTAGCAATCACACCTTCAAAATATTGATTAGACAGCTCAGGGAGGCTAGGAAGGAGGTTGCACGTTTGAAAGCATAAATTTTATTTGAAATGATTAAGATGAAAGAACTTATGGATATGTAAAATGACACCCTTGATCTGTCAATATTTTGAGTAAGAAGAGCCAAGCCTCTCGATAAGCAACTTAAGAACCTCTATAGATAAAACAAAGACTTTTAGTCTCAAAATAGAAAACTCAAGAAAGAATTGGAACACTTCAAGGATGAAGTGGCCCAAAGGAATTTGAATGTTCTGGTAGAAGCTGACATTGAAAAAGAGGAACCAATAGTGAAGAAAATCACACCTGCAGTCAACAAGACCATCCCTACAAAATAAAAACATGATCTTGTGTTAGAAGGAATCTCTCCTTGAACAAGGAGTGCTAGGTTGATGAAATAATTGAGGGACATAAGCTCCATTTTTGTGGGTGGTCTCTTTTTGCAAGGGTAAGTGATCAAGAAGATATAATCTTTTACCACCTATACAAACATCTATAGGCTTCTAACCTATTAGCTAAAGTTTTTTTTTCTTTCTAAAGGATTAGTTTCATTACACAGAAGAAGCACATACATTCTGTAGCACCATGACACTGTGGAATCATCTATATAGCATGTCCTGCCATTTTGCTACCTAAAGTGCTACGAAAGATCCTAGTTGAAGGACACAGTAGCACTACCATTGTTGCAAAACACTACCAAATCTCCTAATATGAACTTAACGATGGTGCTACAATATCCACAAGACTGTCTCACAGTGGCGCTACCGAATTTCATAGGATCGTGTCACAGTGGCACTACCAAATTCACATAGTTGTTTTGATGATGGGTGCTACCAATTATGTAGGACCATTTTAGTGATGGCGCTAACAATTCTAGAGAGGTTATGTGAGATGTGCCGCTATAGAATTTGAATAGGTTATTTGAAGTGTGGCATTACCGAATTCACAGAGGCTAATACATAATCAACGCTATGGAAACTGCAGGCTTGTTTTGGATCGGTGCTATGAAATGTGCAGAGTATTTTTCAAGGGTGCTACAAAAACTCGCTACCCAATGTGCTACTGAAGGGCACTACAAATTGGTACCTGGAATCAAGGAGTGTGAATTCATCACTCTTTTGGGTGGCTGATGATGTGGAGAAAAGCGAGGATCATAGGTTGCATCATGGTGAAAACATACAACCCCTAGAGGACACTTGGAAATGGAAAGGAATGTGCATCAAGGGAGAAAATGTCATTTAAATCTTGTTGGATTATTTTCCAACATGTTTCCTTTTTTATAGCAGTTTGTTAAATAGCTGTAAGTATAGGTGTTAGATTGATAATTGTTTTTGGAGAATCCTATGAGACGAAGGCCAACTCACACCTATAGTTGTTGCCTTTCCTTTTTGTTATAAATACATTTTCCAAATGATTAAGTGGGTTTGAATGGTTGAGCTAAGGGTCCTATTATTGTAATATTTTTTGACTTAAAAGACTGGTTCTCTGGTTATGTACTAGATTTGAGAATTTTTTAGTAATAGAAGTCGGTTTCTCTTATATCATATTGTTTCCTCTTATGCTAAAGTTTTCATGATTGGAAGGTCCACATGAGATTGTTATAGTTGTGTTATGATGAATATTAGATTATAATACTATTATTATGTTCTTCAGTGTTCTTTAAACTTTGAATTCAAGAAGATCTTGTGTTTTGAGTTTTTCCTCCTTAGGCTGCTTGAAGACTTGAAGTCAATTGCAGACCTTTACATCTCCCTCACTAAGTCTTACTCCTATACATTTTTACTCTCATTCATTAACTGAAGTTGATCAAGACCTCAATTTCTTGTGCATGCTAGCCCATATTTATGAGTTAAAACATTATTATTCTGAGTCTTTTCCATTTGACCTTTAAACACATTCAAATTCATACATACTTTGATTCATACTAGGATTATCCTCTTTGCAATTTGAGGGTGATTATTAGTTCTAACATTCTTGGTGCCATTGTCAGGGAACAGAGTGAAGACATTTCCCTGGGATTGAACGACAAAGCTTATTGATTTTGAAGGTGCATTATAATTCAGTACATTGAAGATTGCAGCTTGTACCTGGTGACTCCATTGTTTCAATTGTGGCTCCTAAAGGAAGACACACGAGGTCAACTCCACAACTATGTTTGGCTACACCTGAAGCTAACCTAGATAAGTTAATCAAGAAGGTAAAATCTTCTCAAGAGATTGTTTCTTCTACTGTACTAGGTACTTCTGGCCACTCTTCTGATTCTACTTGTAAAACTCGAGTAGCCATATCTAACCCTCCTATTTTACCTTCTAGTGTAGTTTCTAGAAGTTTATATTTTGAAAATTTCCCTGTTGAATATTCATCTTTTATCCCTCAAGTTGAAGCTGAAAGTTTTGAAGAGCTCGTTTTCCCTAACATTGTAAATTAGTTCAGACTTGATATTCTTAAATATTTCCCTACTTTAGGTTTCCCTACTCCTCCTCCTATAAAAGTTTCTGAGATTAAAAAAGAGGAAATTTATTCTCCCTTGAACCCTGTTTTATTTTCCCCAAAGGATAAAAATCCTCGTTTGAAATCTGACACCTCTCCATCCTCATCCAATCTTCCTCTTTCCCCTCAAAGCCCAACTGTAGTTGCAACTGTCAAATCTCCTTGTCCTCCTTATTCTCCTACAATTCAAAATCTAATGGCAGCTTCTAATGCTCTTAGAAATAGGATGGATGCCATAGTGGTTGCTAGGTATGCCCCTCTTTTCTTACCTCAGCCCATGAATGTTCTCCCTGCTAGATATTACCTAAAATACATGCCCAAATTCACATGATAAGAAGCAATAATTGCCAAAGAACACCTAGCTTCCTTTTAGATTAATGCAGACAATCTAAAAATTAAGAATGAGGATGTGTGGATGAGAGTCTTTGTCCAGAGCCTTGATGGTGAGGCTAGGAAATGGTTTAAGGGTTTGACCCCTAGATCTATTACTGGGATCAAATATTTAGATGATGATTTCTTGAGACAATGGGGGGGTAAATTTTTTTTTTTGTATTATATCACAGAATTTGGATCCCTAAGAAGGAAAGGGGGAGAATTTGTTTCTTTTTGGTTGTGGAGCCTAATTATCTTCATGATTTAGAGGTATTTGTTTTCTGCCATGTTTATACCCCATGAATACTTTACACCCCAGAAGAATNCCCCCCCTGCGGGGTCCGGGGGAAATAGGGCCCTTGGTGGGGGTTCGGGGGACAACACTCCCCAATAAGGGTTTAGGGGAGAAGCCCCCAAAGAAAAAATTTCCTTGTAAATGTATATTGTAATTTCCTTGTAAATCTGGACCGTTCATTATAAGGTCACAGATCTGTCGACATAAGTTATGTTAGGGTGTTTTAACCTAGAAGGCAATCCTCTTTTATGAGGGAAATGTATTGCAGCTATGCATCATTGTGAATATTGTATTCTGAGAGAGGATACTATGAGATAAATAAGAGGAAGTTACAACGAGTTTGATGTAGGTTGTATCCCTTCATTTGTTGGATAATAATAAAGGAAGGACCTGGCAATTTCTCTAGTGGACGTAGCCCACACTGGGGGAACCATGTATATCTGTGTCTCTATTGTATTGTGTATCTTTTGTGTTTTATTTCCACATTTGTTTTATTTTATTACTCTGCGATCATTTTTTTCTAACAATTGGTATCAGAGTGAAAGGTAACTCGCAGGAAAAAAGGGTTCTTGGTTCGAGTGGGAGCAATGGAAGAAGATGGAAAGTTTAAGGTAAAAAAATTTAATGGAAAAAACTACTAGTTATGGAAGATGTAGATGGAGGATTATTTATATCAGAAGGATCTATTCCTACCATTGGGTGGAATAACAAAGAATTTGACGGCTATGAAGGACGAAGAATGGGAGATTCTTGACAGAAAGGCTCTAGGAACGATATGGCTAAGCCTAGAAGCATCGGTGGCTTTCAATATTTTGAAAGAAAATACAACGAAGGATCTAATGGATGTGTTGGATAAATTGTATGAAAAACACTCGGTGTCAAATAAGGTATTTCTAATGAAGATATTATTTAATATGAAGATTTCAGAAGGTGGGTCTGTTGCAGATCATTTAAATGAATTTAATATGGTTAATAATAAACTAAGTTCTGTAAAAGTGGACTTTGATGATGAGGTCAGCGCTCTTCTAATATTGTTCTCATTGCCATAAATATGGAACAATTTGGTCATGGTTGTAAGTAACTCTGTCTTTGGTTCAAATACTTTAAAATTTGATGATGTTGTTGGTGTTTTCCTTAGTGAGGAAATGCGACGGAAAAGCACAGGTGAGACATCAGGTAATGCGTTGAACATGGGGAACAGGGGAAGACAAAAGGATAGAGGAAAGGGCTCAGGGATCTACGATAATTATAGGAAGGAAAGATCCAAATCCAGACTTGGAAAGATAAAGTGCTGAAATTGTGGGAAGAAAGGACATCTGAAGAAATACTACAGAGCTCCAAAGAAACAAAGAGATGGATAGTAAGAGAAAAATCAAGAAGGAAATGTAACATGTGATGTGTTACAAGATGATTTGATTCTTTTTGTAGATAATATTTCTTAGTCTTGGGTAGTATATTCAGGGGCTTCATTTTATTCCACACCCCATAGGAAACATTTTCTAGATTATTTTCAAGGTCACTTTGGACAGGTTCATTTGGGTGATGATGCACCATGCAAAATTGTTGGAATGGGAAAGGTAAAAATAAAGCAAAGCAATGGAAACGAGTGGTTGTTGAAAGAGGTAAGACATGTTCTAGATCTAAGGAAAAATAGAATTTCAACAAGGCAGTTGGCAAGTGAAGGTTGTATATCCATATTTACAGATAAGGTGTGAAAGGTCACCAAATGATCATTGGTGATAGCAAAAGGAGAGAATGTAGGTACATTGTATTTATGTACTGGTAATGTTGACTCTTCTATATCTTTAGCTTCTATAGGAGTGGATACAACACTGTGGAATCATAGGCTTGGACACATGAGTGAGAAGGGGATGCAGGTAATTCACAAAATAAATTTGTTGCCAGATATTAAACAAATTGATTTGGACTTTTGTGAGCATTGTGTTTATGGAAAACATAAGAGTAACATTTCTTAGAGTCAGAAAAGAAAAGAAGAGTGAAAGGTTAGATCTTGTGCATACATATGTATGGGGAATAGATCAGGTATCATCTCTTGGTGGCGCTCATTATTATGATACTTTTATTGATGATGAAAATAGAAAAACTTGGGTTTATTGCATTCGAAAAAAATTTGATATTTTTGATACTTTTAAGAAATGGAAAGCTTTGGTTGAGAATGAGACAAGAAAAAGGTTGAAGTGTCTCATATTAGATAATGAAGGTGACTATTGCAACAAGGAGATTGATGATTACTATTCGTACCATCAGATTCGTAGAGAGAAGATAGTTCCAAGAGCACCACAAGAAAATGGTGTGTCAGAAAGGATGAACAGGAAAATCATGAAGCATGCAAGGAGTATGAGATTACATGATGGTTTTCCCTTACAGTTATGGGAATATGTTGTATATACTATTGTTTACTTAATGAACAGAGGACCTTCAATCTCTTTGGATGGTATAATTCCAGAGGAGGCATAGAGAGGTAAAAAGGTAAACTATTCTTTTTTGAAGACTTTCGGTTGTGAAGAATTTGTCCATATTGATAAAGAAAATAGAACAAAGCTTGAGGAAAAATTCAAGAAGTGTACCTTTATTGGATACGGCGTTAATGATTTTGGTTATCACTTATGGGATTATGAAAATAACAAAATCATTAGGAGTAGAGATGTCATATTCAATGAGAAGGTCATGTAAAAAGATTAGTTGCAGGGAAAGAAACAGGAAAAAGAAAAACCAAAATACACAATGCTTGATGAGATCACTGAAAAAGAAATTCCAAAGGAACCAGAAAATCAAAATGTACAACAACAGGAGCAACATGTACCTCAAACTACTGCAAGTGTTGTTAGAAGATCTACCAGGTTAAGTATACCCCCTGAACGATACTATCCTTAATTGTATTATTTATTGTTGACTGATTCTGGTGAACCAGAATGTTATGAAGAGGCAATGCAGGTAGACACCAAAAAAAAGTGGGAACAAGGAATGAAAGAGGAAATGGATTCCTTGGTAAATAACCATACTTGGGACTTGGTTCAGTTTTCTGCAGGAAAAAGAGCATTGTAGAATAAATGGTTTTACAAGTTGAAGAAATAAGATGGATGAAAATGGTGGTATAAGGCTAGACTTGTTGTAAAGGGGTTTTCACAAAAGAAAGGTATATATTTTGATGAAATATTTTCTCCTGTTGTTAAAATGACTTCAATTAGGACTATTTTGAGTCTTGTGGCAGTAGAAGATTTGCATCTTGAATAGTTAGATGTAAAAACAACTTTTCTCCATGGGAATTTGGAGGAAAAGATTTATATGCAGCAACCACAAGGGTATGAGGTCAAAGGGAAGGAGAATTTGGTATGTAGGTTGAAGAAGAGATTGTGTGGCCTAAAGCAAGCTCCAAGGCAATGGTATTTGAAGTTTGACAATTTTATGACAAAATAGGCTTATAGTAGATGTCATTCTAATCACAGTGTTTATTTTAAAAGGATAGAAAATGGAAGCTATATTATCTTGCTATTGTATGTAGATGAAATGCTTGTTGCAGGGTCTATTTATGAAGGATATAAATGTGCTCAAGAAGAAATTATCTAATTCATTTGTGATGAAGGATTTGGGTGCTGCAAAGAAAATCCTTGGTATAAGAATAACAAGAGACAGGAAAAATCACAAATTGACATTGTCTCAGGGTGAGTACATGGAGAAGGTGTTGGAGAGGTTTAGAATGCAGAATGAAAAACCAATTAGTACACATTTGGCCAGCCATTTCAAATTAACTAAGGAAATGTGTCCCAAGACACATAAGGAGATATAATACATGTCCAGGGTCCCTTATTCATCAACAGTTGGTAGATTGATGTATTTGATGGTTTGCACAAGACCAAATATTTCACATGTGGTGGGAGTTGTGAGCATGTATATAAACAATCTAGGTAGAGAACATTGGGAGGCAGTAAAGTGGATTCTCAGGTATTTGAGAGGTACTGATACTCATGCATTATGTTTTGGAGGTTCAGACATTATTCTACAGGGATATGTTGATTAAGATATGGCAGGTGATAAAGATAGTAGGAGGAGTACCACGAGGTATGTTTTTACTATAGGTGGAACAACAATATGTTGGATTTCAAAATTGCAAAAGGTTGTTGCACTTTCAACAACAGAGGTAGAGTATGTTGCTGCTACAGAGGCTAGGAAACAAATGATTTGGTTACAGAGGTTTATGGAGGAATTGGAAAAGAAGAAGGAGAATAGAAGGTTGTATTGTGATAGTCAGAGAGCCATTCATATTGCAAAGAACTAAACCTTCCATTCAAATACTAAGAATATACAAATTAGGTACCATTTCATACTATTCGTCTTGGAATATGGACATTTGAAGTTGGAAAAGATACACACTAGCCATAATCCTGCAGACATGTTGACAAAGGGAGTAACCAGGGAGAAATTGAGTTCTTGCTCAGTTTTAGTTGGTCTTCAAGAATGAAGGTGAAGATGAGAATTTTGATAGGTCCAAGAAGTTTCATAGTCCAACAGATACAACAATGGTGGAGTTGTTGAGATCAGTCTCCAAGTGGGAGATTGATGGTTGTGGAGTTTGATTATCTTCCTGATTCATAGGTCTTTGTTTTTAGCCATGTTTATACCCCATGAAGACTTTACACCCCAGAAGAGTGTACGCTCATCCAAACGAGGGAGTGCAAAAGGGGTTACCCCCCTGTGGGGTTTGGGGGGTCCAGGGGAAAGCAAGCCAGTAGCAAGGGTTTGGGGGCTAAGACCCCAAAGGAAAAATTACCTTGTAAATGTATATTGTAATTTCAATGTAAGTCTGGACCCTTCATTATAAGGTCGCAAATCTGATGATAGAAGTTATGTTAGGGTGTTTTTACCTAGAAGGAAATACTCTTTTATGAGGGAAATGTGTTGTGGCTATGCATCATTGTGAATATTCTATTATGAGAGAGGAGACTGTGAGAGAAAGAAGAGGAAGTTACAACAGGTTTGCTGTAGGTTGTATCCCTTCATTTGTTGGATAATAATAAAGGAAGGACTTGAAAATTTATCTGGTGGACGTAGCCCACATTGGGTGAACCATGTATATCTGTGCATCTATTGTATTGTGTATCTTCTGTGTTTATTTCCATATTTGTTTTATTTTATTGCTCCACGATCCTGTTTTTCTAACATTTCTGACTTTTTCAAGAGGTTTAATAAAATGTACAATAAGATCCCTGCTTAGATAAATCATACAAAAACCTCTGCCAAGATCACTTATGCCAATGCTTTTGACCCTGAGTTCTTCCTTCTACTGAGAGAAAAAAGATCTACTTCCTTAGCACATATGAAAGATGCATCCTTAGAAGTAGAATCTAATATAGTGGCAGCTAGAAAACTTAGGGGAAAATATGATAGGGACAAGAGAAAAAATAGAGTTGAAGCCTCAACCTATGATTCCTCTGTTATCCATCCTCAAGTTGATGAACTTACCAAATCAGTAAAATCACTTTTTGCTGAGATGGAGAAGCTAAAAATTGAAGGGAAATAGACCCATAGGAATACAGAGAATACTGATAACAGAGGTAACTACAGAAGACCCAATAATGCTCCTCAGATCCTTCCAAGATATCCAAGAAACAAAGAGAGGGATGATAAAAAAGTCCAAGCTTCTCTACAAAACAAACTTGTTTCTAATGAAGAAGGAGAGGATGGAAAAATTGATCCCTATATCCATTTCCTTGGTGACACCTCGTCATCCCCTCACTTGACCCAATCTGCATATGAGAAATATCTCATGGATAATCAAATAAGTGAATTGAGTAAGGGAGAGAAAAATAAATAAAAACCTAATAGATACAATCCGAGGTCCAAAAAGAAAGAGGAAAATACTAACACTTCAGATCATCCCACCAAAGAAAAATATTTTGCTAATCCTGTGGTAGTTGGCAGCAAAGAGAAAGATGTACAAAGCCCTCAATATTTGATTAGAATCCTACTCCAGAAGTTAAGGAGATTCTGAAATATCCATCTTCCTTCTGCTTTGAAAATGAAATTAAAAATATAAAAATTCCTATACCTTTTTTAGAGTTTATAGAAAATGAGGAGTTCAAAAAACATCTTTCCAAAATGATGCAACCTGAACTTTCCTCCAATTATATTGATTCAATCAACCTCCAAGATGAAAAACCAACAACCATCTTAGGACATTTGATAGGAGATAGAGATGATTCATCCCCTCCCTTCTATACATCACTGAATATTAATGATAAGGTGTTGCATAATTGCTTGATGGACTCAGTGGAATCTCATAATCTCATGCCAAAAATAGTCATGGATGAAATTTGGTTAGAAATTAGAAAAACTTACCATGAATTATATTCTTTTGAGTCTAGGAAAGTGAAGTTTCTTGGGTTTATCAAAGATCTGTTTGTGACCTTGTTTCAGTTTCCCATGAAAAGTGTGGTCATGGATATTGTGGTAGTTGGTGTTACCCATAAGTTTGGTATTCTTTTGTCAAGATCTTGGATACAAATAATAGTTGGAACCTTGCATATGGACCTCACATATGCCACCATTCCTATGTTTGGGGGGGAGCATAGAAGGATTTACAGGGAAGCTCAATTGGCCTATATTATCAGTGATGAAGAAAACCCCACCGACCATCTTATTTTTGCACTTGATACTAATTTAGGATCCAATATATTTCAGCTCACTGATTCTACTCAACCTCCTCTTGAAATTAGAAAACAATCCATTACCTTTGTGAAAATTCTCCTCCAACTACCTCTATTTGGAAGATGTTTTTTTATGGAGCCTCTTCTAAGGAAGGTGTTGGTGCTGGAGTAGTCTTTGTTTCACCTACTCAAGAGACCATATCTTTGTCCTACAAGATTGAATTTGAAGCTACCAACAATGTGGTAGAATATGAAGCTCTTGTTTTGGGTTTGAGGGCTTCCAAAGACATGGGGATTGAAGAGCTAGCAATGTTTGGAGATCTTGAATTGATTTTCCATCAAATCAAAAATGCGTATCAAGATAAACACCCCAGACTAAAGACTTACAGGAATGAAGTTTAGGATCTTGTTGACAGTTTCTTCTTATCTTTTAATATTTCATTTGTTCCAAGAGAGGAGAATTTCATGGCAGACTCTTTGGTTGTTTCAACAAGTAATTTCAGAGTCTCTTTTCCACCTAAAATCAAATATGATGTAGAAGTGAAGTATAAATCCTCTATACCTGACAATGTCAAACATTGGAAGGTCTTTGAGGATGATCTTGAGATTAAAATATTTCTTGAGACTGTTGATGAGTTTTCTGCATTACATATTGATCAAGATCATGATTCTAAAAATAGACCTCATGCTGATGTTTTTCTGAATAAAATTTCTAATCATCATATTGTTCAGTTTCCTAGTAACCATATGCCAAAAGGACTAGTTTCTTTGGAAAGATTGTTTGACAGAAATGATGTTACTATGAAGGTTAAAGGTTCAACTGATATTTTTGATGTGACTAAATGTAATGTGGGTACAGAGGAGAATCCAAAATATGTCAAGTTGTCTAACAACTTGTCAAAGGAACAGAGGGTTGAATATGTTAAGCTATTAAAATTTTTTTTTGATGTGTTTTCCTGGACATATGAAGATATGAGATCATACGACACAAGCATCATTGAACATAAGATCCATTTGAAGGAAGAGACCAAGACATTTAGGAAGAAACTTAGATAGATAAATCCTATGTTGTTGCCTATTATGGAAAATGAGGTAAAAAATCTTTTGGATCCAAGATTATCATTCCTTTGAGATATTTTGAATGGGTATCTAACTTGGTCCCAGTGAGAAAGAAGAATGGAGAAATCATACTTTGTGTTGATTTCATAAATTTGAATACAAGATCCAAGAAATATAATTACCCCTTACCCAAGATGGAGCACATACTGCAGAGGGTGACAGGTTCATCTAGGATATCTATGATTGATGGATTTTCTAGCTACAATCATATATTTGTATTGCTTGAAGATAGAGTGAAGACAACCTTCACCACTCCTTGGGGCACATTCAAGTATGATAAAATTCCCTTCGGATTGATGAATGCAAGAGTGACCTTTCAACGAGCCATGGAGATTGCCTTTATTAGGGAGAAGGACAAGTTTGTAGTCATCTATTTAGATGACATTATTGTGTTCTCACAATCTAATAAATAACATTATATTCATTTGGAAAAGGTATTCTTAAAGTGCATAAAGTTTGGTCTCTTTCTTAATCCTAAAAAATCATTATTTGCTATGAAGGAGGGGAAATTATTGGGGAACATTGCATCAGCTAAAAGGGTAAGAACTGATTCAAACAGAGTAGAATCCATCCAGACCTTGTCTCTCCCTAGATCCAAGAAACAAGTTCAGTCTTTCTTGGGGAAAATTGATTTTTTGAGAAGGTTTGTTTCAAATTTTGTTGAATTGGTAAAGTATATTACAACCATGCCGAGGAAAGGAAATGAAGTCAAATGGACTACTGAGTCTCAAAATTATTTTGATCAAATAAAAAATGATTTAACTGAAGCACCTATGCTCATCAACACTAACTACTCCAAGTATTTTCTAATATTCGTTTTTGCTTCATTTGACATAGTAGCCACTATTTTATTGTAGAAAAATGCAGAAGGGTTAGAGCAGACTATTTCCTTTTTCAGTAGGGCATTAAGGGATGCTGAAATAAATATGACATCATGGAAATGCAGGACTATGCTTTGGTCAAATCCCTCAAGGATTTTAGATTATATGTGTTGCATTCAAAATGTATTGCATATGTCCCTTCAGCCTCGGTGAAATAAATTTTTATAGAGCCTGACATAGACGAAAGGATGAGCAAATGGACTGCCAAAATTCTTGAATTTGATCTTGAAATAGAGCCCACTAAATTGGTTAAAGGCCAAGGTTTAGCTAAGATGCTGGTTGAATCAAATTGCAAAGCTTTGGGTGTTAATTTCATAAACATTAGCTCAGAAAATCAGCAAGCTAAGTTTTTTGATAAAGGTTCTCAAGTCAGCCCTCCATTGGTAGATTGCACTTGGTACAAGGACATTATATATTTTCTACGGACATTGCATCCTCCTAATGGTTTGGAGAAGAACAAGGTAAGATATTTGAAGCTCAAATCAATCAAATATTGTCTTATTGACCAATTTTTGTATTCAAAATATCCTTTAGGAGTGATTTTGAGATGTCTAGATCCACAAAAGGCCCAAAGATGATGTATGATTTTCATGATAGTTTATGTGGAGGCCATCACTTCTGGAGAACCATAGCCTATAAGATCCTCAGAGCTGGATATTTTTGTCCTATTCTCTTTACTAACTTTTGTGCAAAGATTATAGCTTGTGTCAAGTGCCAAAATTTTTCTAGAAAGCAACAACTCAAATATTTTTCATTGAAGCATATGGTAGCTTCAGAACCTTTTCAGCAGTGGGGACTAGATTTTATTGGGGAAATTCATCCTACTTCGAGTGGTCATCATAGGTGGATTTTGAATGCGACTGATTACTTTACCAAGTGGATAGAATCCATCCCTACAAGGAATGCCTCCCACAAGGCAATCATTAGTTTTTTTGAGGATATCATGGGAAGATTTGGTTGCCCGAGAAGAATTGTTGTTGATAATGATGCATCTTTCAAGGTTGAACCATTGATTAGGTTTTGTGAATAGTATGGGATTAAATTGGTTCATTCTACCCATTATTATCTCCAAGGGAATGGATTGGCAGAATCCTCTAACAAGATCCTTATAAAGATCATCAAGATATTGTTAGAAGACAACAAGAAACCATGGGATTCAAAGCTAAAATTTTCTTTGTGGGCTGATAGAGTGACAACAAAGAGATCTCTTGGTGTCTCTCCTTTTCAACATGTGTATGGAGTTGAGGCTACATTTCCTTCTTATCTTTTCTTTCCTGTGGAAAACTTCTTCCAAGACTACCAAGGAGAACCTGATGATATAATCAGAAGAATACAACAACTGGTAGAAGTGCAGCAGACTAGGGAGAAACTACTGGACAAAGCACATAACCATGAACATAAGATCAAGAAATCCTTTGACAAGAAAGTAATCAAAGAAGATTTCAAGCTGGGATATCTAGTGCTCAAGTGGGATACACCCAAGAAAGACAATGTCAAGCATGGTAAATTTGAGGCCTTGTGGATTGGTCCCTTCAAAATGTTTGAGGTATTTTCAAATAACACTTATAAGTTGCATAATTTGGAGGATTCTAAAGTTTTTGGTGGCCCTCTCAATGGGAACTTTATGAAAAAGTATTTTTCTTAAGCAATTAGTGTCTTTCCATTCCATTTTAAATATGAATTTGTTTTATTTATGATTGAATAAGTGACCCCATAGCCCTAGGATAAGGCACTGAAACTGCTTGTTCTTGGCAGCTCACAGGGAGCATGCCATCCCTTGTAGACCCAATGTTATCACATTAATTTTCATTGGGTCTTTTATCCCTTAGGTTTCTTTTTTTAGCCTTTAGACTTATAATTGTTTTATTTTTCTTTGTGTGATTTTCTTAGGTTAGCTTGAACAAATAAAACTTGTCATTTTGGCTCATTGTTGACCCACACATAGATTTTAAACCTAGGTTCATTTTATGGCTTATGGTTTTGACTCACCTCATGACTTGACACCAAGCACAACCTATACCATGACCTTCATGACTTGACATGTCACTCTTTTCACTCATACCTTTTATCCTTGCCATGTTGTCCCTATGTCCGATTAAAGGTGGGTGAAATCAATTTTTTGAAAAAGGGTGTTGCCAACTCACTAGGAGTTTCTGTAGCACACTCCTTGTCCTTCATTCCTTGCCATGATTTGTAATTATTCGTTGAGGTAATGATCTACCTTGTTTTCAACACCATGGTTCATTAAAATATGTATTTTAATATTTGGTTTTAATGAGTTTTGTAATAGTTTCAAAGATTTGAATTTTCTCCAACTCGACGTTGCTAAAACTGCTAGTTTAGACCAGTTGTAGGCAACACTACGAGATCAACTGCTAAGGATGATTGGAAGATGAGGTGGTTGTGGTGGTTTCCTAACTAGTTGTAAAGCCTCAAATTCTCAATTACTTCTCTAGGTATTCCGTGAGCTCCCTACATTGCATAGAAAATTCTTGGGATATCTATTGCCTGAGTTTTGGTAGCAACCGATGTTGCAAATGAATCCCTCCTTCATCGCTCTGCATCCATAATTTCCCTCTCACAAATTTGCAGCCATTGTCACCTACGTTTTATCTATCAAAGACACCAATTCATTGTTCTCCTGATTTTTGAGTGCCCGTGCAAACACCTGTTCCTTGTGTGCGCACTGCGCTACTGAAAAACGTTGTTGAAACCTCACTACATTTATCATGTTTTCCTTATGCTGTATTTTATTTGGATTGGAGTGTTAATTTCCGATATTTAAATATACCTGCAACAATTGTTTCTTGTACTATGTCATCACTCTTCAGCTTGAGATCTACAAACAGTAAGGGGAGGGGAAATTGCACTTCCTACCTTTCAAAAGCCATCAAAACAGTGTTCTATCAAATCAAGGTGAGTTAGAATAGAATATTAGGAGAGAGAAACCATTATTCACTATCATTTTCTCATTGAATTTTCCTATGTTTTCTCCCTTAGCCTTCACTATACTATAACCTTTGATCCCTTGTCTTTACCCATGGAGACACCTCAGAAGAAGAAATATCACAATGGAGGAATTGTGGTCAGAACTAAACCCTCAGACATGAACCTATTTGATGAAGAGACAATGGTCAGGGAATTTTTTCAAAGGGTGGGTTGCCTCTCTTTTTTCCAAAACATGTAGAGGGGACATCTTGAAGTGGCAAGGAAATTTTCCTTACATTTTGATGGCCTTAAGACTAAGGTAGGAGACCTTGAGTTTGACGTGTCTGAAGCTTCTATTGCAGCAACCATAGGGATTCCTAATACTTGTGAGAGATGGTTTAAATCCATGAATTTAAATACTTCCTTCTCCAAGGACTTCCTCAAACCAGATTATCAGACAAAAAATTTGTCTAAGGGAGTGCCGAGAATCCATCTAGTTGAGGATTTTCACAAAATGTTGAAGATCATCCAGAGATACTTTACATGTGAGGGAAGGATTAATATGTTATACCAGTATCGTATGAGGATTTTGCTTCATTTTACTAGTAACGATGAAATGAATATCCCTTTCTGTATTTTTAAGAGCATGGGGAAGATGTCTAATAGAGTCCAAGCCAAGTCCAAGGCTGTGGACACTAGTGGATTTCACTATGGATTGATTAGAATGTTGGTCATGGAAGAATTGAAGAAGAGGAAAATTCCTTGGGAAAAATTCATTGTTTCTTCTCACATGAAGTTTGATATAGCTTCAACTCCTCAGTCAAAGATGCAAAGTCATTTTCCATCTACTATTGATGCTCTAGCAAGAACAAGAAAGAAAAGAAAGAGTAAAACCATTACTCAAGACAAAGAGGTCATTAAGGAAGATGAAGAGGAAGAGAGGGAGGTTTATCATTCTCCATAGAGAGACTTTTCACCCCCTCCTACACATGAATTGGAAGAAGTCCCTTATGTTATAGGACTTATCAATAAATGCAGACATAAACAGATCTCCCTAGATCCACCTAGATCTAAAAAAATAAAACAAAATATGATGCTTTCCCTAAGATATTATCATTGAGTTTACTATTTAACAAAATGGGCAACATACAATTTAAATATCACTTCCTCTTGCTGTTGTCTTCCAAGATACACTTCAGTGCTCCTGTGATATTAGATCTGCAAGGGAACACAAGCCAACCAAAGTGAAAGAAATATAATATACTCAACGAGAACTTGTGCATGTGATCAAGGAATCATATAATAAAACAAAGAAAGTTTTATGGGAAAGAAATATATCACTGTATCATATTTAAATTGAAAGTGGATATTACAACATGTTGGCATAGGGGCAGACCCAGGGTTCAATGCTTCAACAATGCACTAACAAAATCCTAACTACCGACCCTTTCAGAAACACCTGTGAAGTAGATGAAGTCTCACCCGAGGTAGAGGTAGGGGTGGTTGTAGGACTCAAATGTCTACAACCTAGCTGGGACACAAATATGTGATTACACCACTCTAACAAAACACTTAGCAGTTAGAATTCATCAGTATTTAACCCTTATTCACATCGTAGATTCAAGCCCTAATTATAGAACAACGCAGTAACCAGATCTAACACATGTAAGCACTTAGCATATGGAAAGAGATCAGATCTAGCATTCATTCACATCACTAAGCACTTAATATATCATACCTGATTCATCTAAACATTCATTACTGCACTAAGCTTAAATTGTATGAACAATATAACAACCATAATGCACAAAGCAACCATACCACAGGATATACGTGGTTCACCCCAATGTGGGGCTACATCCACCAACTTTTATCTTCTTTATTATCTTATTTCAATCTTCTACAAGCATAGAGCCCAAAAAACACACTCCGCATAGGACATGAGATCTACGTGCACCTCGCCAGATCCTCCTTCCCTGAGTTAGGTTACAACACAAACCTTCTTACATAGTCTGCACACAAGATTCTTACAATCACTTGCACTTAGCTTTGTAAGTATTAACACATAGTATGCACAAAGCCTCTAGCTCTGCACTAAGCCTCTAGCTCCGCACTAAGGCGATTCTATCAGGTCTATACTATCACACCCTCCTTATTACATCACCTAGCTATCTATTTATACATTAAAAAATGGGCCTAAACATGGGTAAACCCATGGGCTGACATCCTATACCCATTACATAAAACCTAATCCAAAAAATGCCCTGAAAAGGGGCTGAGATCCTATGATCTTCACTTCTCCTTGCGCTTTGCCTTTGACCAGCCTGTCAAAGTCCCAAAAATGGTCAAACATGACCAAGGTTCTCCAAAAATTGGTTGAGGGCCAACAAGCCCCCAACACTCACCTATGACTCATCCCAAGTCACTCTGCTCTGGGTAACTCTACCTTAAACTCCTTGAGCTTGGCTCGAGCTTCTTTGACATGCTTCTTTTCCAAGGCCTCCTGCTCAGAAAAATCCTGAATAACTGCTTTGGTCACAGGTCCTTCCAAGCGTTGTTCGACTATAGTGACTGCTTGTTCTAGTTCTGCTACTCATCCTTCAATCTCCTCAAAAAGTAGGCAAGCTGCATCCTGGACTGGTTGGAGCTTCTGAGTCACTTCCATGACTTTTCTTTGTATGGCATGGATCTGTTGCACTATTCTTGGGATCTTTTCATTCACTCGACCACTGACAAGGGATTCAACTGTGCTTGTACTATTGTTGCTTGCTTCTTTTCTTCATGGAGCTGTGACTTCAATGTATTTAGTTCAGGGTCCTCGATAAGGCACTCATAATTCTACACACTTCGACTACTAAGATATTTACATTCCAAGGTTGATGCCTTGATTGTATAGACTGTGCTTCAAGGAGTTTCTTCTCGTTGGTCTCACACTTCCTGCATAGTGCTTGGTATTGCTTGTAACTCCAATTTTTCTACTCTCTGTTGAAGTTGCTGGATGGTTGCCGCAAGCTTTGCTACTTGACTCTCCACTGGGTATTCTTCTATCTATTCTAAGCCTGTCATAGAGTGAAGTGCTCTGTTGACTGCTTTTTTAACTCCAACCTACTCTGTGACCAATTGTTCTTTCTCTTTTCGGATCTGCACTTTATCCTCTTCAAACTTGATTTGGAGGTCGTCCTTCTCTTGTTGCGCAACTCGACATTGGTCTATGACTTCCTCTTGTGCTTTATTCAGGGCCACTGTGGCCTGTTCTTTTTTTTCCTGCACACGAAAAAGGTGAGCTTCAGTCACATCATCTATTCTATGGAGTTGGGAAAGCTCATCTCCCAACTCTGTTTATTCTGATGGAGGGGACACCGTGGATACTGCATGGCTAGAGTGAAAGGCTTATTGTACCCCTCTCAGTTCTGCTTCAATTATTTCATACATGGTTTCTTGTTTTACTTCATTTCTCTGTAAAATATCTTCTGAGGAATCTAATACAGCTACGATAATGAAGTTGAAGTCATCACCTGTGAGTATAGTCTACAGCTCCAGCTTACTGGATTTGGACTTCTTTTGCGATGTAGGTTTCATTGAGGAAACCTCTCTTTTCCTAGATGTTTTTGTGTCATTAGGGGGATTCTGTGGCGGTGTTACTTCACCCTACTTCTACTTGTCTTGTTCCCCTTCTTTCTCTTCTTTGTCCACTTCTTCATCTCCTTCTATGCTAGGTGAATCTGATGTAGTTTCTTCTGATGTGCTGCATATTTCCTGTACAACTTCCTTATTTTTCTTCTTGCTATTGTTGGGTGCATCATACTCTTCATGAGTAACCACCAGACTTTGAATGAGGTTGGGGTCAGAAAGTTCTCCGTGGTTAACTGGCACTAGGCATTCTTCAGTCCACTCCTTGGTGATTTCCTCCATGTCCTCCTCGATGAGCTTGTAATAGGACTGAATCTCTTCTTTATGTTCATCCCCACACACAGTGATATATATAATATTCCTATCTTTGCGGAACTTCACAATTGGTCTGAACCTGTCTAGTTTGTTTAGCGTCATATGAGGGAAAGACTCAATAGCCCTCTTTAACTGCAGGTACTAGGTATGGAGCACTCCGTTCGACTTCCATTGTTTCCCCATATCACTCGAATACCGGAGCATGGTGAACTTCATAGCTAGTGGATTGAACGAATCAATGTCAGGGAAGGTCGCTCCTTTCAACATCTCCCAACCAATGAACATGATGAGGATCAACAACTAGCTAAAATGGAACTCATAGCCCTAATATCGAGCTTCATGGAATTCTTGTTCTAACTGGTTGACGAGGTAACTCACCTAGTTCATTTGTAATCCTTCCATGCATTTTCCTGTGAGGTCAACAACGAACCTCGTGACTTGCATGTGTCTATTCTTCCTTACTAACTTACCAACGATCAATTGGCAGGCTAGGTGCACTATGCCATTCTAGATGGAGGATACCTTGTAGCCTTGCTTCCCCTTATCGACATTGCCATAAGTGTCTTTAATATTCTGCACCAGAGCACGATCTACAACCTTCCCTAGATAAAAGTCTTGTGGGTCTGGTCCTTGCATGCTTAATCCGATGATTCTATGTATCAACACCAAATCGATGGTGATACTCCTTCCCAACCACAGATAACCACCATGGAAGCATGACAACAAAATCTTAATGCACACATTAACATCCTGATGTCTTCCAAAGTGTGGTATCTTCATCACGTTCAAGATAGTGGACCTCCCAATGTCCATAGTACACAACTGGGGGATGATATTTGACTTCTTATCCTTGGTCTTGGTCAAATATTTGTGATGTGCGAGCATGTCATAGATCTTGCAGTATCCTAGGTTATATTCACTGATATTCAAGGTTGGAATCCTCTCCAACTGTGGTCTAACTACTTGTATTCCCTTCGAGAGGTACGTAGTGATGAATTTGTAGTTGAAGTCCCTCAGGACACAGTCATGACTCACCACACTAGCCAGGGGTGGGATATAGTCAGGTAGGATGGATAGGATTAGCTTCGTATTCACCAATTCATCACGATTCTTGGTTCTTTTCTCGATCACAGCTCGGGATGGTCTAGATCCATGAGCAGTTGATGGGGAGGCTTGCACTCCTCTTTTCGATGAGGCTTGGATGCCTACAGACATCACCTTCTCATCCATGAGGTCTATTGGAATCTCTTCAATGATTTTTTCTCCTGTGCTAATTTCATCTGACATGCACACTCAAGATATGATATCTCAGGTCAGTGAACAACACTCAAGGTAAGAGAATGGATGGCGAGGTCTCAATGATCAGTACGTGAAATCAACAAGTTCTTTGTGGGCTTGGATAATCACAATTGGAAAAAGTGTTCTCAGTGAAACGCTCGATGGGATAAATAGATAATATTGTAACAAACTCTATCAATGGAAAGGGATGCCTCAATCAATGTTATTCCATCCGTTATGGCACGTCCCAATGGTCCAAAGGAGAATGTTTCGACAATAACTGCATATCTAGCCATTCTAGAGGGTTGTTCTAATGGTCATAATGCCTCTAATGGTCATATTATTATGTCATGGAAAAGTGCCAATCTATGTTGTATTGATATTCCGATGATGTTCGAGTTCTGGAAACTTTCCTTCTATGAAGTCTTCCCTGGAACTTCTTGCAATTTTTTTAACTTTTCTTTCTTCTTACTGAGCTTTCTGGCCTTCTTTCTTGTGATCTAAATCACTAGTTTCCTCTTTCCATTATCATTCTTATCTCCTCTTGGCATGATAACTTCGCACTATGGAGGGTATTTCATAGGGTTCAAGGGTAATACTTCTTCTCTTTCTAGGGTAGGTATTCTACTCTCTTGTACATACAGGTGTCTCCAGTCTTCATGTGTCCTTTCAACTTCGACGTCCATATCTTTGGTCCTTAGTATCTTCGGCTGGTTCTATTGTTCTTCTAGTAAGTGTGTTATTCTCCTATCCATGAAATCTCTTAGTTATTTATTTTTCTATTCTAGATCCTCCTCTTAATGTTTCCTTCGTATATGATCTTTCTCAATCTAGGTTTTTCCTAGCAAGATAACAAATGGGGCGTTGCTCTCAACAAATTTAATGCTCTCAAATTCTTCCTTTGTCGAAGTGCCATGACCACTCATAGATGTCTAGGTAAGTATTCCACATAGGGTTATCATATTTCCTCTAAATAATCCTATTCCTCCTAATGAAGGAACCATAACAGGATTTCCCAAAATTTCCCAAGTTCTTTCTGTCATGATATTCACCTGTGTGATCTGAAATTGGATCCAGAAGCTTGACAGGGTTTAAAAATGCTCAAAAATGAAAGTGCTCAGAATCCGATGAAACCAACGCCATTGCATCTGTCTCATCTTCCTGATTCTGGTGGTATATTTACTTCGTCAAACGGGCTCCGTATGAGCAAGATATCGCGTTCTGTCTGAAAATCCAAACAGGTAAAAAAAGGGATGACTGTACAATCCATACAGTCCATGTGGCATGCTGACTGTGCAGACCATATGGTCCATACAACTAACGTGGAAATCGTGGGAGGTGACACATGGAAGCTCCAGGAGGTGACACGTGTCAGGCAGATTTGGACGTACGGGCAGGCAGCTGGACCAATCCAGGGGTGACACATGTCACCACTGTAAGGGTGACATGTGGCAGGGATGACATCAGCAGTTGATGTGGCAAGGATGCTAGAGTAGTGATGTGGCAGACGTGGACCAATTGGCATGTGACACTTGGTGTATTGTGGTTGGATGTTGAGGTGCCACGTGGCCCAGTCATGGGATGCCACATGGCACCCCATGAATGGTTCGAAGGTTATATGTAAAAGGTTTATGGGTTCAACGGGAGTCGAACCGACGACCTCCCCTCCGGTTGTGGACTGGCAAGGCTGGGTTAACCGCCTACCCACTGTGTGGTTCTTGTTATGCATTTGGCAATAATTATATTTGAATTCGGTTGAATGTATATGTGGTGGGGAAAGGGTTGGGGCTTAGCCCCAGCCCTCGGCGCAATATACAACACACGACCGTTCTATAGAACCAACGATGTGGAGGTAACACAGCGGATAAGGGGATAGCCCTTGGTTCCTGAGCGACTCTATACGACCTAGGGCCATTACCAAACATATAGCGTGGGGGTTATATTGTTATAGCCTGTGGCCATATACCTATGCGCCACGACCGGGGAGCCAGCACCAACAGGGGGCCAACGCTTAGCCTATGGGCTAGCGCTTGGCCAAAACAAGCCATATAACCATGAATAAAGGGCGTGCGCCAAGGCCTCAGGGGCTTAATTCCTGATTTTTGTTACAAATGGGTTTTATATTAAAGTTTTTGGATTCTAATTGTTATTATGCCTGATATTATTGGATTTTCTCCATTTTTGGGAGATATTGGGCATTTTTGGAGCCCAAATTTTGGGAGGAAGTTGGAGATGAGCAACCAACTTCAAAGCTATATAAACCAGGCCTGTTTGAGGCCATGGTGGAAAGTCAAGAAGTAGTTAGAGCAGAGTTATGATGAAGGGAAGCCAAGCCAAAGCCATTTTTATGCAGGGAAGATATTGAGGAGCAGACGCTGTTGGGCCATTTCTGGGAGCTCTGGACGTCCGTTTTGCATGCCATTTTCTTTGCAGGGTTCTTGATATCTGGACAAACATGACCATATCAGTATTGTAGCCATTTGGCATTGCAGTGATGTATTTTTGAGCTTTTGAATAGAAATAAAGAAGCCTCCCCCATAGAGACAAAGGCCCTGAGACATAGGCAAAGTTGTGTCGAACTCCATTATCAATCTGCGTGTTATGGTTTGCTATCTATTATTTCATTTCAGATCTGCATATGTGTATATGGCTATCATAATTCCTCTTCTTTCCTCATTCTTTCACTAAATTTCTCAAATGGTTAATTAACGCATGCAAAATTAAAACTCAACCATAGTCATTAAAAGATCCTACGGATCACTGTGTTTCCTCATCCAAGACACAGTCTATGTCGAAGTCTCCTATTCTGTTTTCTATGTACTCTTTCTCTTTTAAGACCTCTGATAAATTGATATCTCTGTGATCGTTCAAGGTTTCTTTCATCTGTAGTAATACAATCTTTGATTCTTTCTGGGGTTCTATCATATCCTTAGTTTCTTGGCTTGTCTCGTAGTTTTCTTGTCTCATATTCATCTTTTCAACTTTTGCAATCATTCTAGGGAAATCCAAAACTTCATGGTCCATAGATTTATAGCAAAGACAACTAGGACCTCTACCAGGGAATTCCTTAGCAAGATGTCCCAGTCTTCTGCAACTATAGCAAAGAGTTAATCCTCTCTTTCTTTTAAACGATCCCCAACCTTTCCTGTACTGCGCACTGGGATAACAGTAAATAACCTGCAAAAAAATATTTCTAGGATCTTGCATCCATTTTTTAGTCCAAACATACTTTCTATGCATAGGAATAATATATCTTTCACTAGTTCTATTAGATCTACTCAGATCAAATCTTCTTTATTCTAGTTGAACCCTAGTTTTTTGACTAGGATTTTTTTTATCAAACGTACTTAGATTTATTCTTTTGAAACAAAATTTTTCGCTTATATTTCCTTTCTCAGAGAACAATTTTTCAAGATCTTACCTCTTTTATTCAGATCAGACTTCTCTTATTAGCACAGAGCTTCTCAATTTAAGTAGACTATTGTGAACTAAAGTAGCAGATCTATGCACAAAGATTTCTCTTTTCTTCAGTTCCTAGCAATCACAGTTTCAGGTCCCAGCAACAGAACCATTTGTTGGCACAGGGGAAGACCCAGGGTTCAATGATTCAACAATGCACCAACAAAACTCTAACTACCCTCCCTTTCGGCAACATCTGCGAAGCAGATGAAGTCTTACCCGAGGTAGAGGCAGGGGTAGTTGCAACACTCAAATGTCTACAACCTAGCTAGGACATAGATCTGTGATTGCACCACTCTAACAAAGCACTTAGAAGTTATCATTCATCAATCTTTAACCCTTATTCACATTGCAAATTCAAGCCCCAATTATAGAACAACGCAGTAACCAAATCTAACACATCTGAGCACTTAGCATATGGAAAGAGATTAGATCTAGCATTCATTCACATCACTAAGCACTTAATCTATCATATCAGATTCATCTAAACATTCATTAATGCAACAATCTTAAATTATATGAACAATATAACAACCATAATGCACAAAACAACCATAACACAAGATATACGTGGTTCACCCTAGTGTGGGGCTATGTTCACCAATGCTTCTCTTCTTTATTAAATTCTATCAATATATAAGGTAGCTAGAGAGGTAGTGGGGGGGCCCAGAGGGCCCATAGTGATAATAGTGGAGGTCATTCAATGTAAGGTGGACTAGGTCCACTATATTATTAAATAAGACCCACTATGGTAGTTAGATATAATAAATAGGTAATTAGATATAATAAATGTAAGAGGAATTCTTAGAAGGTTCTACTTCTAGAAGATTCCTCCTCTAGAATGTTCTCAGGTGATGGTAGCACTATATAAAGGGGTTCAAAAAATGTAATGAGACATGAAGAGAAGTATTGTATTTGGAGTGGTATCTCAATAGGAGGATTCCCACTCGAAGAGGCAAGTGAACAGGAGAGGATCCCTTCCATAATAGGATCCATTGTATGGTGTTGCCCTACCCTAAGGGTTTGATATTAATAAAGAAGATTTTGAATATTTTTATTATGTATCTTTTGTGGTGCTTTTGTATTCAGTCTTTGGTTCTTAACAAGTGGTATCAGAACACTTTCCTTGGGCAGACATTGTGGGCAAATATTTTTTATTTTTGCAGATTTTTTTTTGGAGTAGGAAAAAGAGGGCCGAGAAATTATTGAAGTTTTTGGTATATTTATGTGAAAATTTTGCAAAAAAGGGTTGTATATCTGAGTTCCTCTCATAAAAACACTCAATTTAAAAAAAAAAAATCATTCGAAACAGAGTCCGGGAAGTCAAGATATTGAAGTTTTAAAATTTGTAAATTTTCAGGATTTTTTCCACGGACAGAGGCGAGATTTTTTTTTTTTTTTTTGTAGCATATGGAAGCCAAATTTGCCCAAATAAATTACAAATCTGAGTTCCTCTCACAATTTCTCCCAATTTAAAACAAAAAATCAGCCAGAACGGACTCTGGGAAGTGAAGTTATGAACATTTTAACTTCAACAGTTTTTTAGGGTTTTTCCAAAACAAGTCACGATTTTTTGCCATAACTTATTGGGTGAGTTCATAGGATGCTCAGATGGCTATTTATTCTCAAAACCTGAAAGAAATTATTGAATCATTCAAAACCCAATTGTTTCACACAATGGATGACAGATTGGATGCATTTGTACATGGCCTCACAGACAGCCTCACAGACAGTCTCACAGACGACCTCAATGATAGTTTTCGTAGTATTCAAGATTCATTGAATAACATGCAGGAGAGATCTCTTATGGAGGGTCTCATGGATGAATATAATCAAGAAATATATGCTTGGTATGATTTTGAGGCAGATTATGATGATTAGTATATATATATAGTTGTCATTTCTGGGATGACAACCACTTTCATATTTTATTTGATGACTATACTCCACCTTCTGTAGAGAACATCAATGTCCCACATCAAGAGCTAGTTACCAGCGTTCAGTCTACATATTCTACAGTGGTATTATTCATTCTAGATTCTACTACGACCTTTTTCCACTATGTGGATGGATCTTCTTATTTGGATCCACATGATAGGTGTCAGTCTTTGGAGCATCATTTGGAGTTGGTTATTGGGTTCCAAAATCTTCCACGGGGAGTTCACATGAACACTTGGACATGGGACCCGGGCTTAAAATGGTGGTTGGACTACTTCAGCATGCTGGATTTCCTTTCTACACGGGACCTTGGTTCTTCAATCTTCTTCAGCATTATGGTCCACAATTATCGTGATGGTAGCACTATAGAAAGGGGTTCAAGCAATGTAATGAGACATGAAGAGAAGTATTGTATTTGGAGTGGTAACTCAATAGGAGGATGCCCCCTCTAAGATGCAAGTGAACAAGAGAGGATCCCTTCCATAATAGGATCCATTGTATGGTGTTGCCCTACCCTAAGGGTTTGATATTAATAAAGAAGATTTTGCATATTGTTCTTGTGTATCTGTTGTGGTGCTTTTGTATTCAGTCTTTGGTTCTTAACACAATCTTCTACAAGAACGGAGCCCAAAAAACTCACTCTAGATAGGATAGGATATCTTCATGCACCTCGCTAGATCCTCCTTCCTCGAATTAGGTTACAGCGCAAGCCTTCTTACATAGTATACACAAAAGATTCTTACAATCACTTGCACTTAGCTCTGCAAGTCTTAACACATAGTATGCACAAAGCCTCTAGCTCTGCACTAAGCCGATTCTACCAGGTCTACACTATAACACCCTCCTTATTGCATCTCTTATATATCTATTTGTACATTACAAAATGGGCCTAAACAGGGGTAAACCCATGGGATGACATCCCATACCCATTACATAAACCCTAATCCCAAAACTGCGCTAAAAAAGGGATGAGATCCCATGATCTCCACTTCGCCTTGCGCTTTGCCTTCGACCAGCCTGTCGAAGTCCCCAAAACGGTCAAACATGACCATGGTTCTCCAAAAATTGGTCGAGGGCCAACACAACAAAATCCTTGATGTTGCAAGGTCCCCTTCCGATGACCCTTTTCTCCAACACACACACTTGCTCCGATCTTGAATGAATATGATCCACAATGACTTGATAAACTGAAATGAAGCCCTCAAGTTTGAATTGAAGTAGAAATCCTCATCCAATTCTTATCCTAGTTAATATTAATATTTCTTGAATCAAACTTCTGTGCTTAACCTTTTCCATGAGAGATCCCTCTTTATATAGGGGAAATAGATATGGTTGAAGAGATTAGATGATCCCACCAAATCAGAGAAACGAGTAGGATACCAACCATACAGATGCCACCTCATCTTCTAGAACTTTCGTGAAGCTCAACTTTTTCTTATCCTTCTGGCATCGTCACACACTAGCTGTAGAGAATTATGTGGAGACATGGCATACTAGTTGTATAACATAGGGCGATGATCAGGCATCGCCAGACCCTGCATATGTTACAGCCTGCGATGACCTTCCTTAATAGGGTTTTTGAGAAGAGAAAGTCATTCACTTTATTCATGAATAAAGGATTCTTTGGGAACATGAACACATGTTGTCAATGGATCACTAAGATGACCAAAATAATGTGTAACATAATTCCCCCCAAAGTATGAGGCTAGAACTTGTGACAGCTGAAATAATTTGTAGAATGTGTGTGTCGGAAATGAAGAGAGCACCAGTTGGGAACCTGCAAACAATCAAGCATCAACATAATAACATACCATTGTTCGAGGTAGGAATTCCCATACTTAGATTACAAAATTTCAAATGAGTCATGGCCACTAAATATATACTGTGGATCCATGTATTTATGAATCGACATAGCCACCTAGAATACATTGTGGATTTATGCACTAAAATGACTTAAATTCTGACATAGCCATGAGACATACAAAGTGGATCTATGTGTCAATACAAATCATGAATACTTTTTCACAACTTGGACCAGAATGGTATGACCCAAGGTCTTCATTCTCATCTTCCTTTAGTACAAATCTAACCAGGCGATTACAGGTGCTGAAGTTGAGCATTATAGAAAACACTTGATTACCAGTCAATCATGAGAACCGTTAACAAGTGCGAGGGAAATCACCATTGATGTCAATGACTTCCAAGGTACCCCAGTACAATCCAAGGAATGTGAATCAATGATTTGAAGTTGAACACTCGATGGAAACTCCCAATCAGGGGTTAATGATGTGAACTGTTGAAAGCGAAGAAACCTCCCATTAAGGCATACAAGCTCCAAGGTGCTAAATGATTTCTAAGTCTTGTTCCTGGATAATGAATTGAAGTCGATGGGAAAATACTCATCACAGGAGGGCCTTGATGTATCCCCCATCAATGACACAAAATAAGTAACATATTTGAGATATATCAAAGTATGAAATGACTCGAAACTGACACGAGGAAGTCCGACATGTTAGAAAATTTATAGCTGCAAATGGATGACTCAATAGGAGGCTTATTAAGGCTGGAATTCTCTTGAACATATGAACGACACGATGATGGTATTGGCAGCATTGACTCAAGGAGGACCCAACATATGGACATGAAGATGGTCAAACGAGAGACAAATGTATTTCCCAACCTAGATACAATGATGAAGGGGGGTGTCATGTTCAAGAGCGACTATTACTGCAACTAACATGGATACAGAGACACATTTATTTCCTAAATTCTCCCCCACCATTTATGGCGAGTAACTCTTTATTTTTATGCAAGCTTGAGGAGGATAACATATGCTTGTCGATGTAAGCTCATCCTTTGGATGAGTCCCTCAGAGTATATTTAAAGAACCCTAAGAAGGAGTGGTTCGGTCACATATGGGTCTTTTGATGTTTGTTTAACGAGTCCAAAGAGAGAAAAATCAGGGGTTTTTCATGTTTAGAGAGTCTGAAAAACACTTAAAGAGAACTCCATCAGTTCCTTTTTAATAAATTAATCTTGACGAGACCAAAAAGTGATAACGTACCTCTCATCAAATGTTTTCTTCAAATACTTTTATGAGCATGAAAAGAACAAGGTTGCTCAACAATATTTTCATTTTTACGGAGTGTGAAAAGAGCTTAAAGGATACTCCATGGGTTTCGTTTTTCGTGTTACCGTTATGAGTAAGAAAAAATGACAAAAATATAATCAGTTACATTTTCATTGATTTAGGAGCATGATAAAGAGAAAAAACTAATCTCCAAGTTTTTCCTGAAAAACTCTAAAAGGATCTGTACATGAGACAAATGTATATAAGCAAACCAAAAAGGCATATCCTTGTTCAATATTTCACTCCTAGGTTTTTCATATGCAAAAAATCAAACACTTGAAATGTTGTTAGGACTTTAGGGTTTAGGTCAAATACATAAAATAATATAAAAATAAAAATAAAAAAGTAATAAAGTAATAAAAATGGCTCAAAACTTCATTTTATTATTCCATTGTTATTTCATCCAAACTTTGTTCCAAAACCCCCTATTTACCTCAATTTTCCATTGCAGATTGTGGAAGGCACGATTGATCATTTGATGAATGGTCTTTGTAGAACAGGTAATTTTCTTCACTTTCAACTTTTCATGGATCAATTTTTTCTTTTCATTGGTTAAAAATGACTTTTTGAGTTGAGTTTCCAAGGGTACCTATGCGTAGAGGTCATCGCAAGATCCCTATATTGTGCCCTGCGATGACCCAAGGTCATTGCATGTGGCCTTAAAGATATCCTGTGATGACTCCGCACTGTATGAATTCCCAGGCCTGCGATGTGCACAAATCAAAAAGTGTTTTGAGATGTATTTTCCATTAAAAAAGCTTTCAGGGAGAAGATGAAAATGCTAATATCTCTTTTATGTTCCATTGCAGGTTCTCCATGATAAAATTGTTGGAATGGCACAAGAGAGAGCATGAGGAGGAAGATTACTTTGCCGGGAATGACCCGAGAATGATAAATTCCCTTCGGTAGTGTGGACTGTTAAAATTCTTTAAGATCCAGGGCATGAGGGCCCAACTGAGGTTACTCAAATACTTAGTTCATATGTGGGACGTGAACCAACATGAATTCCATGTTGGGGCTCATATTATTATGATAGATATCAAGGATATCTACTTCTTGATCGACTTATCTCATCGTGGGTCCCAAGTTACGCTGACAACTAGCAGGGGAGGTGGTGAGCCTATGAGTCACTATATCCACAAACATTGTGTACCCGGTACTCATAAGCATAGCAGAAAGGTCGCTATTAAATATGTCTCTGACTTGCCTCTATGAACTATCCTCTATACCATCACACGCATGGTATGGAGCACAAATATCCACATGTCTCTTCATATATATTTCCAGTATGCATTGGAATGCATGGAGCCCCGAGTTTTCAACTAGTGTGACGAGGTTCTCAGAAGCATGACAAAAAAACTAACTAAGTGCAGGAATGGTGAACTGAAATAGTTTGGATACGGTTCGATTTTGGTGTCCTTTTTCCTGGAGAGGGTCCCATCTTTACTCTTGTAGGTAGAGTGGAGTATACCTACCCCATAAGATCCAAGAATGAAGAGGTGGGTCGACCTCATGGCACGACATGTGACTGGTCCTATCATCAAGTATAATGATGTTTTCTTTGACTGGTTGAGGACCCAGATGCTTATGGTAGATGACTATGCCTATGTTAGTTTAGACTTCTGAGGTGATCCAAACTTGTTTCTTCCTGAGGGTTCCCAATGGGGGGACATAGGTAAGAAGTACATTTTGTTTTTATAATGTTTTTGTAATTTTTAATATAAAATGTTTTTATGTGTTACTTATTCAATGACTCATCAAATGCTCTTTTGATGATGCAGACATGGGACCTTACCAACCTCCAAGTTCATCCCCCATATAGAGGCGAGGGGAGAGAGCTGACATAGCAGGAGTAGTTGTTGCTGACTACGAGATCTTAGAGCAGAATCTAGAGGGGCTCACGATGAACATCTCAGATGCCTCCATTGATGATATCCCAAGACATTATCAATGCCATACAATGGATGTTTCTGCTTCCATTGGTTGACTACTTCATAAATTAGCATGGGAAGTCACATGTTATAGAGAGAAACATCCTTGATGCTCTATTTGTATATGAAGTCATGTGCTTCACATTTTTTATATTTTGGTCTTCGAACAAAAAAACGTTTTTTAAAACGTTTATCATTATATATATGAGGCTTCTACCAACTTACTTCTTGTATATACAAAGTGTTATTGGATTTTATAAATTTCTCAAATGTCTGTCTAACACATAATTAGCTAAACCATCTGTTAATGTATTTAGACATCTAGTAATGTGTTGATACTAAATGTAATTAAAGTGACATTCCAAGAGGTGAATTCATAAATATATCCTTAATAACGTAGGATTTCAAATGGAGTAAACATTACTCAATTGTAGGACTACTAACTGCGAATCGATTCGTACAACAAGATGACAAATTTCGAGTGAAACAATGTTGGTCAATAATTTGATGATTGCACTATATTCCTCAATATTGTTAGTTACACGACTAAGGAAAACACCATGTAGACTAATCAATTCATCTGTAGGTGCGTAGATTTCCCAAGCAACAGATGCTAAGTTCTGAGTATTGTGACTAGCGCCATCAACGAAGCCAATGTAGGGTAGTGAAGACACTAAAATTTGGAAACCAAGCACAATGTATGGTAAGTAGTTGAAGGCCGAAACCAAAGAACGAAAAAGCACACAAGAGTATGATACACTAAAAGTACAAAAACTCATGCAAAAATGACTTAAGCATAGTACTTATTTAAGTAAATCCCATTCTTGGGTTCACTCAAAGGGATTCCATCATAATCGAATAGCTCATAAGCTCCCTTCTCCAAAATGCATTTGAAAATGTAAGGACCTTGCCACATGGCCTCTAATTTATCGGCCCCTGGAAAATCACGATCTTGTTTGTAAAGAAGGAATAGATCACCTTAAAAAAAAACATGTGGCTTGATATGCTTATCATATTGGGATTTAACATGTTTCTTCTGAGTTTCAATAACTAGGGTGACATCGTGATGGGTTTCATCTAGTTGCATCAGATACAAAAGATGCTCTTCTTCAACAGAGGTATTGGGGAGAAGTTCAACAAGTAGTATCAAAGATGGTATTTCACATTCAATCGACAAGATGGCCTCGATACCATAAACTAGATGGAAAGGTGTAAATCCTGTGGCAGACTTAATAGATGTTTGATAGGCCCATAATGCTGAGAACAACATGGTGTGCCAACTTGTCTTATGAATTCCTATCAACCGTCGAAGCATAGTTATGAGAAATTTATTGATTTCTTAAACTTTTCCATTGGCCTGTGGATAATAGGGGGTTGAGTTTTCATGGAGAAGACCCAAATTTTCAGTAAGTTCAGACATCATAAAATTTCAAAAATGACTACCGTGATCAGTAACGATAACTTGAGGGACACCAAACCGAGTAATGATATGATTGAATATGAACAACATTGCATTTTTCCTATTGTTATCAAATGTAGGCATCACCTCAGCCCATTTAGTGAAATAATCCACAGCTACAATGATGTATCCTTGCTCCCCGGTCAAGTGAGAGTTACATGTCATGAAGTCAATGCCCCATTTGGTGAATAGACCAACGAAAACTACAAGATGTAAAGGAGCAGGATGAGATCGTATCTTTTTATTATAAGTTTGGAAAGCATGGAATTTCTGAACAATAATAATGCAATCCTTAAACAAAGAAGGCTAAAAATAACCCGCTCATAAGATATTTTGGGCAGTGGCATACCCAGAAATATGACTGCCACATGCTCTAGAGTGACAACCATTCATAGATTTCTTATCTTCATCATAAGTGAGACATCGTCGAAAAATGGAGTCAATATCGTGGCGATAAAGAGTATCACCAAGAATGATGTATTGTCGATTTTGATAGCGTATGAGAAGATGATCAGTATTGGAGAGGTCAGGCCAGAAAGTTTGAGTCTGGAGATAGATAATAATATCTTCGTACCATGCATCATTGGAACTAATCAGAAAAAGGGATTCGTCAGGTAAGAAATGTTCTGCCACATTCTCTGTCGCAGTGGAGGGAAGATCACATATTAGTTCTGCGAAAACCAAATATTTCTTTGACTTAGTGCATTCAAACTCCAATTCAAACTCCTCGATAATCACTATCCATTTGGAATACTTGCCCCCTAGCAATTGTTGGGTAAGGATATGTTTCATAAAATAGTGGTTCTGCATAATAATATATAACGACAAAAATGTTGGACAACTTGAACAGCTGCCAAGTCCATTTTCTCCACATGTAGGTATTTGGTCTCAGTAGTCGTGAGAATCCGACTCAAATAGTATATCACATGTGAATCATGTGAATCATCCTCTTGGACTAGGACCATAGTGATTGTAGAGTCTGATGCAGCTAAGTAGAGGAAGTAATCCTAACCATAGTCATGGGGAAACAATAATGGTGTACGAGTTAAGGAAAGTTTCAAAGCTTCGAAGGCTTTGTTTGCAGTATCATCCCATACAAAATCGTAACCTTTCTCGAGTATCTGAGTGAATCCTTTCGTTAGTTCATCGTAATTGAGGATGAAATGACGTAAAAAAATTTCCTTCCCTTGCAAACTTTGGACCTGGCGTAAAGTGTAAGGAGGAGGTAGATTAAGGATAGCCTCAACCTTCAAGGGTTCTACTCAAATCCTGTGTATTGACACAATAAAACCAAGAAGTTGGCTAGACTCCACACAAAAAATACATTTTTGTGGATTTAAGCGGATACAGTAATAACAACAATGTACAAAAATGGACTTCAAATGTGTCGAGTGATATTGGAAATACGCGGAATGCATCGATATATCGTCAAGATAGGGTTGAAAAATGTGCTTAATATCATGGAAAGTGTAAGACATAGCACACTGAAAATTCACGCCAACATTCTTGAGACCAAAGGGTAATTTCTAGTAGGCAAAGGTTCCCCAAGGGAAAATAAAAGAGATCTTGTGTTGGTCCGTGGGTCGAATATTAATTTGATTATAGTGGGAGAAACCATCCATCAACGATAATATTTCACTTCTGGCACGATTGTTGATGATCTTGTCAACAAACAGGGTTGGGTAATTTCCCTTAGGACAAGCCTTATTTATGTCCCTATAATCTACACAAACACAAATGGTATCTTGTTTCTTATTCAGTGGAACTAGATTGGATACCTAATCAATCAAATCCACGAGATAAGAAAATCCAACTTTAAGAAGTTTTTCAACTTCAATCTTGATAGTAGAAACTTTGCGTTGATGCACTGGGAAAAGTCTCTACCAAATGAGTTTAGTGTCTGGGTATGTATTAATCTCGTTCACAATGATATCATGATCAATACCTAGAATTTCTTCGTAACTCCAGGAGAAAACGTTGCGAAATTCTTGGAAAAGGGCTTTGTACGTGTGGACCTCATCAGTGGAACATGAGGCCCCGATATGAAAATTCTCCATGACTCTAGGTTTAATTGATATGTCAAGAGGGATGATAGGGGAAATGTTTCTCAAGTTCCCTTCATACAAGACATCATGTGTTGACTCAGGAACTGAAGAAATAACAACAATGGTTGACGGAGTCAAAATCCTTTGGTAACTTTCTATGGATTCACATTCTAGGAAGAGAATGGAGCGATGATGCCCATTGTCCCAGGGAGTGTCTTCCATAGAAATGACTGACATGATCATATCATCAGTAGGAAATACCACATGGAATGAATCAGGAGATGAATCACAAAGAGAAGGAGAGGAGGGGGTTTTCGATTGAATATCTTGGTAAGTGGATTTGACTGGACTTAAAGGCATCTTTTCATCATAACGAAGGTAGTCGCTAGTGTTAGGTACTACCCATGGGTCGTATGACTTAGGGGTTTCATGAACAGTGGTGGATATCATGTTAATATAGGAAACAAAACGAGGGGAAATATCAGGTGGTGGGATTGGAAATGTACCCATAAAATTTGAATCTTTCAAAAGACCCACTCTGAGATTCTCGTAACCAAGGGGTGTCTTCGAGATGAAAGGAACGTTGCTAGTATGGGAATCAGAATTAAAGAAATCTAGTTGGTCAATAGTAATGACCTTTCCTTGGTGTGGGAATCATACCACACGAAGGGTAGATACAACTTCACACATGGAGTCAATCCATCTACAATCAAGTAAAAGGTTATAATCAAGAGGTACATCGAAGACCTCAACCTCGACATTGACCGATTTACCTTCCAACATAATAGACAATGACGAAATAAGACCATAAGGTTTAAAACTTGTACCATTGAAGGCCTTAAGTGTATCGTGTGATTCAATGAGGGTAGAAGAGCCAATAACTTTCCAAATGTGACAGACATAATGCAAGTCAAGTCTCCTTCATCAATAACAGTTCTACATATATTATTGTTTTCAACAACAACTTGGATCTAAAATGATAACCGAGGAGGAAGCCTTGGAATGTGATCTTCCAAGTAAAATATTATTAAATGGGTATCTGTGGGATCAATTCCACTAATGGATTTTAACAGTACCTTTCGTTGAGCAGGACAACTTTGAAGGACTTCAAGAGCTGACATTGTGGAGGGTTCTTGCACAAGATCTTATACAATACTCTAGTTTTGGGCAGCACGTGCGTGAGAGTTGAATGCAGACTTTTGAACAATGCCCTTAGGAGGAGGGCGAAGAACTGTATTGAGACCCGATCTTTCGAGATGAAGAGGACCATTGGGAGGTGAAGTTGGGGGAGAAGTTTGAACCAACGAAGGTGGTGTATCATCAAATTTCTCTTTTGACAGAGAGTAATCCTTGGCTCGATTCATGATTGCAACTCAGTTCTTGTTAGAGTCACCAGTACACATAAGGACATAAGAGGAGGTAGAAGGAGAAGTTTAGTCATGAATGACCAGTTGGACTTTCTGCTGAGAAAGGAAAGGTTGTGACAAAATAGTGGGTGTAGGAGGTTTGTCAGTCCCTTGGAGGAACTTAGTAACCTCAGCACGTCATGGACAGTCTTTCGTGTAATGATCGTCACAAAAAATCAGGTAGGGGTAACAAGGCTCACATTTATCTTTCTCGTCATTGGTTTGCATTTTGGATTTATCAGAATGTGGAATATTATTATTGTCCTCCTTGTTCTTACCCTTCTCTTTCTTTTTATTTGGATTCTTTTTGGTAGGCGCGGATTGAACAAAATTAACTTCGGTAGTCTTACCGGTGGAAGGAGTAGGAGTAGGAGTATTTTGTGCATTATATTTATTAGATTTAGGATTGATGTGACCAGTATGTGTGGACTGAGATTCAACATGAAAGGTTTTGATCACACCATAAAAAACATGAGAATCCATTGGAGGTGTTGGGGCAAGGTTTGTGGAAGGGAAAGGAGCATTAGGGATCAAATCGTAAAGTGTTCTCACTTGTGGATAGACGAGATCTAGATACTGAGCATGACTAATTGTCTACTCGTCAGTGACAAAATGACCCATGGTGACATCATGAGTGGTAGGTAAAAAAAGTGATTTGGTAAACCACTTAGCCAATAGTTCATCAGGAAGAGGAACTTTGATCAAACGTCTTCTCCTCCTCCACTCATGGATGTGATCAGAAATATGAGTGGATGAGGATTGTTTAAAAGAAATCAAAATTTTGGTTCCTGTCTCGTATTGAATTGGTATATGGTAATGTGTCAGAAAGGCCATGGCTAGGGTGTTAAAGTAGTTAAAGAAACCTCGTGGTAACTCGATGTACCATTTTGTTGCCGAACCTATGAGAGTTCAGTGGAAAAGTTGTAATCTGATGGAGTCATCCATCAAGGAGTTGGATGAACACCATAGATGAAAAGTCATAACATGATTGTTCGCATCCTCTCCTACTCGATCATCAAATTTAGGAATGTCGGACGATAACTTGGATGATATGACAGGTCAATAAGGAGAATGTAGAATAGGATCATTCAAAATTCTAGACAAATCAGGTAAATCCAAAGTGGCTAGAAAAGGCAACTGTCGGTTCACTTGAGGAAACTAGTAGTTTTGAGGAGGAATCCCCATAGGTATACCAGTAGGACCATAAGCACCCTGCATATAAATAGACAGTCCTGACAGATTCAGTTGTGGAGGATTTTGAGGCAAATATTCCATAGGGTTGGGTTGAATAGGGATATTCCCTTAAAAAGGAACATTAGATTGAAAGTTTTGACCCCAAGTGGGATTCAAAGAACCTTGATATGGTTGACCAAGGTTAGGGGGCACAAAATAATTGACCTGAGGATGTTTCCCCCCAGACGGTTGTATATTTCCTTGAAAAGGAAGTTTCCAAGGTTGAGTTTGTAACATAGATGCGTTTTGTCCATAAACTGGATTATGGACCCCAACTTCAGGTTTCCCCCCAATTTGAGGTTTCCCCCAAATTGAGGTTTCCCCCCATCTTGAGGTTGACCTCCAACAGGAATCTGGAAACCATAAGTGATGGGAAGACTAGTGCCTCCATATGGATTGGAGCCACTAGGGCCAGGATGGTGAGATCCTCCTAACAATGGTGGAGGAGGAACATAAGGCCCTCTAGAGAGTACCTAGGTAGGTGTAGGAACAAACTAACTCACAACATTGTACCCAGGAGGAACAAAAAGTTTTGACCCTCTAGATGGATTCTGCGTAGGAATAGCGATAGAAGTGTTCGAATCATTATACCCAGGGGGAAGTGACGGATTTGGTCTAAGAGGAAGTGGTGTTCCAATAGGAGCTTGGGAAATCACGATATGTCTAGTATGGACAGTCATAGCTTGTGGGACCACCATAGAATGGGCCATCTGGAGAGGAAGAATCGAGTGAGAACCAACCAATAATTGGTCCAAAATGGCGATGACACTACTGGTAGTACTAGTGAAATGGTCTAAAGGTACCGTATAGGTAACGAACGTCTTAGGAATATGTGATGCCATAGGTTGATCAAGACTTTCTCCTAGGTTGTGGTAAAGATAACATATTCTCAAAGGGATGAAACTAGGATTAGAGGTTCCGACAATGTGAGTCGAGGTCCTAAAATATTCACTGTGAAAATGTGGATCTTCTACTCCAGATCCTGCGTTAGGTCCAATAGGTATTTTAGTATTGTCAATGACAACAATTTCTCGGGATGAGTTCATCCGAAGCATACGTGCATCTCTTCTAATAGTCAACAATGGATTTGGGGGAAGCTGGAAAGCCTCCAAGGAGTCTGAAACAAATCGAAATCCTTCCAAAGAGTGTGTGCTTCCAACTTCAGAAGCTACTTCGTTATTTACTACTTTCTTGAGAGAGCCTTCTGGTGAATTAGGAAGAAAAGGATGGTAACTTTACGAATCTTTCGGGGGTAAGATTTGCATCCTACAATAACAACGAAGGTCGATGTTGGCTGAACTGAATAAAGAACAGAAAAAATCTATGGCCAACTAGAGAAAATAGAACAACACTCACTAATGAAATCTAAGAATCAAACCAAGAAAACAAACCTTCTTATTTTGAAGGCACTAGTTGGTGATGAAATCCAACGTCGCGAAATCAAGACAAGAAGGGGCTAGTATAAAGGATGGAAAAGTTACGTTGACGGCCTTCTTAATGGACTTACACCATGGTGCAATATCCCACACATAATCGTAGGTATACTCTCCAAGGAGCCCGAGTGAGTTTGGCCAACGTCGATTCTAGGTACCATGAAGAATTTCCTCTCCACGATCACCTTGTGTAAAGACCCTAGAGAGATAGGCTACTAAGGTTACCAACTACAACAATTATGCCTAGGGAAACAATAGATAGTCTGATCCACACACAAAGGGAGGGTATCTAGCCTAAAATCAACTCGAAAGGATTCCACTCATAATCTTGGGTATACCTTCAAGTGACCCCCAATAATATTCCCAATCTCTACACTAAGACCAACAAATTAGGGTGAGTAACTCTGCCAATATCAATGCAACCTCAGGTTTGACCCTTGTGTGAGAAGGGATTCCCAGGAAAAAAATGTAGCAATTGGATTTGAACTCTCCCTATCATAAGATGTTATTGTGTGTTTTGATGCTTTGGAGAGTGTGCCTTAGAACCTATTCCAAAGTGCTATCCTAGATAATGTTGGTGAAAAAGATCCCTAGAAAATAAAAGTTACTAATAAATTTTAAATTTATGCTGTGTTTTAGAGGTTGTTGTTTACTCAAAAAAGGGAGATGAAGATGAAACTAATGATGTTGCAACCTTGACCCAATAAAAATGCAAAAAGAGATGAATGTGCAATTTTTTAATTCAATGAACTCTATTTATAGTAGGGAGAAGGTATTTATTTTGAAGTACAACAAGCTACAAATTACAATTTCTTAACTCCGAATGAACGCAATTCCAAATAATCATGAACTACAAATTTTCCAATTTCTTCTCTTTTCAAATATTTTGAATGTAAAGATTTTCTTATGAGAGATTACTAAAATAATAAATGAATTCAGTTCTTCCTTTCCAAGACAAAATCAAAGGTAAGATAACGAAACGAAAATGTAATCCAAGAAAATCAAGACATTCTCAACACAATTCCCAAATCAAATTCGTATTACAGTCGGTTATCCTTGATTTCTAAGGATAACTAGGAGATCATATCTCAAGGCCCAAAGTTCCTAGACATGGAGTACCGAGAGCAGGATTGACCCAAGCATGGCCCTAAAGGGCCCATCCTTTTCTTCTTTTGTCAGATTCATCTTGTCAACAACAACAACATCCATCACCATCGGCTTGGTCTTGTATCGGAGAAGGCTCTTTCTCCATGAGGTAATTGGTCCAGGTATTATGGTATGTGTCACTTTTGATCATTATGACCTTTAAATGTATGCATCTAATTCCTTTTATTTCTGATGACTGCTTGGATCTTACATTGACCCACTTGACCATGCTTGGGGATATTGACTGGGTGCTCTAGCAAGCCTGTACCCATAGGCTTTGGTTTGCCACTAGAGGGTTTCTAAAGAGCCATCATGCCATCACTTTTCCATCTTGTCTCCCGCTCATTTGTCCCATTCCCCTTGTCCGGGCATTAGGATGATCTGTTTGTAGGGTTGCACCTTATCTCATGGGAAGAAAGGGCTAAAGGCCCAAAAGGTAAAAGTAGCTGGTAAAAGATAAAATCCTAAAAATGAAACCTCGAGATGTTTTTCCTAGGGATCCCTGAGAAGGCAATAAAAATCCTCTCAGAAAGAAACTAGAGGGACCCGAAAAAATAACAAACAATACCTAATCAAGAGGATAGTGGGTCTCATCACGAGCCAACCTATTATGTTCATGGGTACCTAACTGCATGACATTGCCACCATCTGGTTAACATGCCAGGCCAGTGACCTTTGGTTGCATAGCCAAGGGAAAGGGCGTCTTATCACGAGCCAGCTTTATCACTGCTGTGAAAGTACTTGTGGGTAACACTTTCATCTCTGGTCACCACACCAAGGCAGTGTCCTCTGGTTAGCCCTTGAATAAAAAGAAAAAGAAGAAGAAAAATAAAGTAAAGAAAAGAATAAAGGCAAAAGGGGGCTTGGAAAAATTTGCATCCATGATGGGTACAACTCGCCTTCTACAAAGGCACCCACAGGTAATATAATGCATCCCTAGATCTCACTCTACCCGTATGTCTGGACATGCCTTGAACCACTTCACCTCGTTTACATGGCTTGGATGAAACCCTTGGAAACTTTCCTTTCCTTATGGATAGTAGCCCAATAGGGTATCTTGTCCTTTTTCTCAACCTTGTATTGTAGGTTTTTGTAGAGTCTTTGAGCTATTGAATGATATATCAGGGCTTTTATGCATATGTTTCATAAAATTGATGATAAAATGTGGTTAACATTGCTATGATCCCCGTGACTAATGATCCCATGGAGGGCGTAGTTTTTGATGTGAAGGACCATACTCGACGGATAGGTACCACGTGGACCGATACACATGGGGAGATGATTAGTTCATACCTCCATGGGGCTGAAGAACCCATTAGATGGTTGTTGAGACCCCATCAAGGGCATAGACAGGACAATGTTTCACCAAGGTCTTGCACCTGAGAAGAAGAGGACGTTCCATCAGGGGCACTTTGGCTAAGCTAGACCTAGGGGGATTGACCCACTTGCAGTGGAACGTTGGCCCCAGATGACCCAGGACATCACCAGGAGGTTTGTGACATCATCATGAGCATATGGCAGATGGACATGGTTGTTGGCACATGTGGCATCTTGGAAGAGCCCAAGGAGGGCTAACATCTAGCTTTTGGATGCTACATTGGCCACCAAAGGGCCTAACATCTCCCTCATGAGGGCTTAACGTCTCACCTTTTGCTCATTTAGGGTTTTAAAAGAAAATTTAATGTAAAAATAGTATGATTTTGGTTTAAATCCTTGTCGACTAATTTTATGACCTAAAATTTAATTAAAGGTCATGATACAATATATATTGAGGAGTTTTATCCTCATTTTGACATAACACATAACTCACTCTCCTAGTGAGATCTGATTTTTGCGCCCTTTTTGGGTATTTCATCTTTTGAGTGAGGTGCACTTGTTGAAGGAAGGCTTTTCTTGGCATATTTTGGCATTTCTCTTGAAGGAAGGTTTACAACTAGGGTTTGCAATGCTATTTCATCATGATATGTAAGTGTTTTTTCTGCAAAACTTCTTAATTGAATGGTTGTAGTCTTATATTCTTTCATTTATTATAAATTTTTCTGATTTTAAAAACCTAGGGGACAAACACACAAGTAGGTTGTTGTATTATGTCCCCTAAAATAGAAATTCTCAGCCATTGAAGAAGGAAGGAAGAGCCTACCATTTCTACACTCTTTTTACTTATTCACCTGTGCTATCCGTGCCTTTTAAGAGTCAAGAAGGAGGATATGTCCTAGGCCTAGGTTATATACACCTAGGGCCATCCTGCTTCTAGGGTTTGGTGATAGGGCCTTGCCATTGCAACACTCTCCCTCACCTCACTCTCTTTTTTTGACTTATCTTTTATGCTCGCCGTTTTGCCAAGTTTAACCTAAGGAAGGAGGAAAGAGCACGAGGCCTTGCTTAAGAAACACTGGAGTGAGCCTCTTTCTCGTAGGGTTTTGATTATGGGGCCCTGCCATTGCAACACCTTAGAACCCTTCCCTCTCATCCTTAGCCTTTTATCCCTTCAACTTTGTGTCCTCTCTTTAATTGGCTCCATTTACCCTTAGGCATTGATCTCAGGTCTCCAACGTTGAAGTGATAGTGGTCAAACAACTCTTAAAACTTTTATAATTTGAAACACTAACTAACTAATAACCCTAATAAGGATGATGTAATAATTGGTTATTCCATCTTGAAGAAACACTTTTTGTTCATAAGCAATTAGATGGTGGTTTAAAGCATTTATTGAGTAAAGGATTGATTGGATACATCGTTTGCTGCATCATCTCAATATTTATTGATGAATTTGATATCATTCCATTGCTATATTAATTAACATTGATCTCATCAATATCTATTGTCATAATTGCTAATCTATTGATATCATATAGTTATATGAATTACTAACCCATTGAATCATAGCCTGAATATATTTTTTTGCTGTTTCTTTGTTCTAGGCAGGTGTTCTCATTTGGGACTACACTTCATTATTGGTTGTTTAGCCAGACTATCTGATCTTGGTGGTAACCTATGAGGAGGGACTTTTACTTTGACCTTTATACCTGTTGGCAGCCAACCCAATTTTTTTTTGATTGCTCTCAAAAGCTGCCTACACCCCTTGTGGTATTATGACAAATCATTGTCGCATTGTACTTCTAGACATTCATCTCATTCTGCGACAATTACAATTTGATTTTGATTCAGTT
>ML785144.1:350781-361451 GCA_009831015.1 Picea engelmannii
TGCATAATAGGTTTTCCTTTTGCACAAGTTTATAATCCAAAAACTGTTATGATTTCTTTTATGTCTTGTTTGTCCTGTAACTTACTTCAGGAAGCATCACAGCTGATCCTTTGCGAGAATCTTAAGGGCTAAATGGTGTGAATCTCTTCCTCCAACCAGCTTAAGAAGCCATCATACACAGGGCAGACTTGGAGCGTTTCCAGGTTAATTAGTTAGATGTTTATTGCTTTGATTAATTAGTAGTTTAGTTAGATTTAGATTAGATCATTTAATTTCAGTTAGCTTTCTTTTGGTTCCATAAATACAAAAAAGACAAATATAGATTCTTGGCTGTCTTAGGGCAGCGAACACATGAGTTTTGCAGGTTTTAATTAAATTTGTAATTTGTCCATATTGTATATTTGTGCATAAAGAATGATCATATCTGATAATTAAGTAGTTGATTTGAGTTATTATAATCATAGTTAGTATCTTGTAAATATATAATAGTTAGTAGTTTATAGTTAGATTAGTATAGTTAAGTTAAGTTTGTTTTTATTAGTTTCTAGTTTCCTCTATTTTAGTTTGATTTCTTTTATTTAGTTAGTTAGTTTATTTTAGTTTGTTTTATTAGTTTCTAGTTTCCTTAGTTTAGATTATTTAGCTCAGATCATTTTCTCTTTGGTTTCCTTACGAGACCTTAGAGAGGCCAACGAAGCCGTTAAACTCGTCAGGGTGGTCCATACCAAACGGCTTGGGTTATTTAGACAACCCCGGACCGGTTCCACTCTCCCAGTTGACGGATGGACTGTTTCGCCTGTCAACAATACCTTAGCCTCTTCAAAACCCTAGGTTATCAGGGATGTCTCCCCTGGGCCTAACCTCCCTAAAGAGAAAGAACCTCCCCATTGAGGTGACATTGGGTGGGGTAAGTTCTTGTTATGCCAGTTTGGCCTCTATCTTCTAGCCATTTGACCTAGCTACAAACTGTGTGATAACACAGACAAAAACAAAAAAGAGAAGAAAAACTTTTGACATAGCAAGCGAAAAGTGTTTCTTAATCAACAAATAATATGACAAATAGAATGAATTCAAAAATAAAAAAAAAACCAAAGACCCTTTGATCCAGATGGGTATCAGTGGCCACCCACCTTTCCATCTGGCTCAAAACAGTTTTCTGGCATTTCTGGTAATTTACTATTTTTAGTAGTTTTTTTGGGTCTTGAACTTTCAGGGCCATTTTGAGGCCCTAAACGATGTTTTCTTGGGTATTTTTCTCTCACAAAGTAGCATTTGCGATGCTATTTTTTCTTGAGTGTTGTATTTCTCGGATATATCTTTCCAATGAGCTACCATATGCCTAAAACGAAGATCGTATGCAAAAGTTATGACCCCGGGAAATTGATGCACCAACTTACCCAAACGGGGCCCACATGACTTTTGGCGCTTCATCTGCTAGGTTTAGGTTTTTTGGATGTCTAGGGTTTTTGGCATTCCTGCTTATTAAAAAATGGCCTTTAGAGCCTCATTGTAATCATCTTCTTATGAATGCGAGTAGCCGTCACATCTCTTCTCAGAGATAAGCTGCCACCATTCTAGCGAGTCTTTCACTCTTTATTTTTACAGTCTCTGTACATTTCTTTCATTAATAGAAATCGTGTATTACTATATCTCTGTGTTTATGGTTGCATCTCTGATATATTTTTGTTATATTACTGGATATACACGATATCTCTGTGCATTTCTTTATTATATCTCTGCTCTCATTTCGCGCCGAAAATAATCCGGATCAGTGGTATCAGAGCAGGTTGCTCTTGATCATTTTTTCAGTGCATGTCCCCGAAGAGGTCAGAGTATAGCAAGTTGGGTCTCGAGCTTGTCTCCCTTGAATAAAATATCTCTTGCACATCCAAGAAACCCTTAATGGCGGAAGAAAAGAAAAACGATGGAGCAAACAATCCTATTAGTTTGTTGCTTGAGCAAGCTCTCATGCAACAGAGGGACGAAATGATGGAGAATTTTTCCCACATCCTTCAATGCCTGTTGATAGCATTAGGTGCATCTTCATCAAGCGACCACTTTGGAGGCACCTTGACTTTCAAGGTACAGGTTAATTTTGATATTCTTGTATTTGAAGGTCAAATAGATGTAGATGCCCTAGATAAATGGTTAAATCTGCTAGAAAGTTATTTCTATGTTCATAATTTTTCAGACAAGGAAAAGATCACCTTCGCACTCCTTAAGGCTCTCCCCCATGTAAAAAATTGGTGGGAAACTTACTGGGAGCAGAGTTCCACAGAGGAGTCTGGAATATATGGGGTCGAGCCCACTTGGGATTTTTTTGTGGATGTGGTAAAGGAACAGTACCACCATGTTGGAAACTATGAGGACCAGTACATGAGATGGACCACACTACGGCAAGAGAGGGGCCAATCAGTTATGGAGTTCACCAATATATTCCATACCTTGTGCACCAAGCTTGGTATCAAAGACTCTGAACGACATTTGGTTCTGAAATACCGTGGGGCTCTACACAAATACATCCAAACTGAAATGGATTTCCTGGACATCTCATCACTCGGTGCTGCCTATCGATATGCTGTTAAAATCGAGCAGAAATTTAATCACTAGAACAAACGAGAGTTTGGGTCTGCAAATCCACAACAACCAAAGTATGAAAAAGACATCCCTAACAAACAGTCCCCCGAAAACCAGTCCAAGCCACAGGAAAAGAAGGGTCATGGGAAGACAAAGAAGGACACCGAAAAATGGTGCGATTTCCACAAAAGCCCCTGGCACAACATCGATGAATGTCACTCAAAACAGTCATTGGTGGCTGAGATCAAAGACAAGGAGATGAACCCTAATTCATAATCTGATTCTGAAAATACTGGTAAAAGATAGATCATCGACGCAGACCCCACTGCTATTATCGTGACCGCAACAATTCAACAAGAGGAACCAACAGATCCAGAAGAGGGGGAGCACCTTTTTCATTCACAGATGTGGGTGAAGGGGACCCCGCTTCATTTTATTGTTGGTAGCGGAAGCCAGAAGAACCTCATCTCAGCATAGGTTGTCAAACAGTTGAGATTGTTGACAACACCACACCTGCAACCATACAACATGGGGTGGCTTCGCCAAGGACGAGATCTTCGTGTCAGCCAACAATGTCGACTTTCATACAGAATCCAACCCTTCAAGGATGAGGTATTATGTGATGTTGCCCCACTGGATGTCTGTGATGTTCTCTTGGGCCAACCATATATGTAGAAACGTCATGCTATCTATGAGTCTCGACCCCGTAGTGTCATTGTTACTCTGGGGGGTGATCTCTACAGGATACCAGAGGTAGTTTCAACTACTTCCCCACTTAAACAGTGTTGCAAGGTAGTATCTCATACTACAAAATTCATCTTCTCCACAATCTGTTCAAAAGGGGAACAAATGGATACTGCAACCACTACAGCCTCGGCCCAAGCACCTTCTATCCACCAGAAGAAGGTCGACAAGGTTGCAACAAAGCACAAAGATTCCTTCTACACACAGTCATCTCATGTAGCCTGACTGGTTAAAAAGGTCCAACCCTTCCAGTGACAGGTTCGTGGGGACCTTCAACAAACCAAGCAGCGCGACAGTTCCAACAAGGCAAGCAGATCACCAAGATTTAGATTCAGCAACCGCTTTCCCCTCTCCCCCAGGAACTCAACACAATGGAGACCATTTCTTCTTAAGGGGAGAGGAATGATCCAGATGGGTATCGGTGGCCACCCACCTTTCCATCTGGCTCAAAACAGTTTTCTGGCATTTCTAGTAATTTACTATTTTTAGCAGTTTTTTTGGGTCCTGAACTTCCGGGGCCATTTTGAGGCCCTAAACGATGGTTTTTTGGGTATGTTGCTCTTTCAAACTTCCATCTATGATGCTATTTTGTCTCGATCATTGTATTTCTCGGATAGATATTTCCAACAAGCTATCATACGCCTAAAACAGAGATCATATGCAAAAGTTACGACCCCGAGAAATTGATGCACCAACTTACACAAATAGGGCCCACGTGACTTTTGGTGCTTCATCTCATAGGGTTAGGTTTTTTGGATGTCTAGGGTTTTTGGCATTCCTGCTTATTAAAAAATGGCCTTCATAGCCTCTATAATCATCTTCTTGCGAATGCGAGTAGCCGTCACATCTCTTCTCAGAGATAAGATGCCACCATTCTAGCGAGTCTTTCACTCTGTTGTTCCTGAGTTTATGTTTTAAGGCTATAAACCATACCGTCAAGGCATCCAAAAATGATTTAAAGAAAATATTTGGAATTAAGGAGTTAAAGAAATATTAGAGCAGATTCAGTTTCTCAACTGTCTCTGTCTTGCTTCCTGTTGCTCTTGGATGCTAATGTCTTGCTCAATAGCAGCCCATGATCGTTCTAACTCAGCCCTATTAGTCTCTGTTTGTAAAATAGTATTAAATAAACTTAGGGCAATGCTGGTTTGATCCTGAAGGCTCGGTTCTATGTTAGGTTTTCTGCTACTAGGGACAGTCATGGATGATAAGGTTTAAAAGGTTCGTAAATAGGTTTTTAATCAACTGGTTACTTCAGGTTTCCAGAGATGAGATCAACGAAAACAATTTTGAAATTAAAAACAGTAATGTAAAAACACATTCAAGGTCGTTTCCTGATTTTGTAACAATTTTGAAATTGTAAACAACGAAATACAATACAGAGAAATATAAGGCTTTTATCAAGAAAGAATCTTATATTTCAATTAACGATGATGAAAGAAAAACAATATTTCTAATAGAGTTAAATATTAAGGAACAGATGGTTTTACAGGTCTTAAAATTACTAAAGTAATTTCAGAGGAAAGACTGTAACATGTTCAACATCCAAACCAATCTGAAATAATAAACAACAATGTATATAAATTCAAATTGATTTACTGTTAGAAAAACACTTTGAAAGGAAAATTTAACAAAGCATGATAAACAGGGGAAGACACATAGTTACAAAGTTGCAGGATCCAAAATCTTGTTTGCGATTTATATTCCGATGAACTTCAAAACTGAATTTACAAAAATGGCTATCTCCAAAATTTCTGAAGCCTTTTCTTAGCCTTTTGAAACTATATTTATACATTTCTATCAAATTTTCTCGTTGGTAACTAACCAACTCCCTAATATTACAGTTACATAAAATAATGTCAACCATCTACAACTTCTTTCAAAATTCTAATAAATAAAAACATTTAAAAAGTTTTAAATTTGCATTGACGGACTTTCTTTCTTTGCTTCAACGCATTGAACACATTTTCCCAAAAAATTTACTAAGATCCTAGGAGCCTAAGGTATCTCATTAGCTTCAAAAGAGAAAAATCCCCTCTGTAATTATGGAAATCTACTTTCTATCATACTTTCTGTGAACTTCACTATTTTCAACTTTAAACTCGAATTAATCATCCACTTATTGATTTCTGTAATGTTGACCAATTTAATATTTTAAATTTCTTCTTTCTTTTCTTCGAGCTCTTCTCTCGACTTCAGCTGATGCCTGGCAATGTTGACTTCACCTAATAACCCAACATAACCCTCTGTCCCGATATTTAATGAATCTTTTTCAACGAGATCGAAGATTTCTTGACAGTCTTCATTAACCTCTTTTGTGATTCTTTTATATTCAGCTAATTTTGATTCCCAGAATTTTATCATTATATCTCCTTTTACCTGTTCAGAAATAGATAATTTCTGATTTTTTCCAATTTCATCTTTTAATGAAGAAGCCACTGCTTTCTGAAAAGTAGTCCTCGCTGCTTTTGCTTCTCTTTCTTTTTGGAACACCTATTCCATGGACCTATTTGATTCCTAAAAATAGTTCTGGATTATTTCCAGATTACAGAATACTTTCTGTTGTTCCTCTTCTATTTTCGCATATATCTCTGATGCTTGCATCCTGAAATGTTCAATTTCAATTACCTGGTTAGCAATAGAAATAATCTTGTCTTGCAAAAATTTATTTTCTTCGCCCAGCTTTTGAACCTGTTCTTGAGTGACCTGTATCATATGCTTTGCTTCATCCAAGTTTTTATTCAACTTTTGGATATCTTGCATATCTTTGAGTCTAGCTTGTTCTAGACCCTTCTGTATTCCCCAACCAATATTTCTTTCATTTTCTTTTAATCTGTCTTGCAATTGATTTATTTCTTTATCTTTCTGCTCAAGCATAGTTGTTAGATTTCCCACAGAATATATATTAGTCGATGCTATAGCACCCATTGTCCCTGCTAACTCTGTAGCGAACTCTCCTTCCTTGAGTTTCTTCCCATCTATGATAACTCTATGCTTCTTAATTGATCTTTCTCCTACAGGCTGAATTTCCTGTTTCAAGATAGCTCTTCTTTTTTTTCTGAAAAAATATTCATATGGGGGGATTTCATCTCTTGAAATTGGCTCCAGATCACTGACATATAGAACTCCTTCATGAGGGGTTCCGAAAGTAGAATGTAGTGGAGTCAAAGATGTGATAGGACTGCCAAGTTCCTTCGAAACAGTTCCTCCAATCTTTTCTGGAACATCATCAAGAATTATTGGACTTGTTTCTAGTCCTTTTCCCTTTTCTGTCCCTGGTTCCTTTATCTGAGAAGCCTCTATGTTTTGAGGAGGTATTTCAAGATATTTCAACTTATCTTTGTCACTTGACTTATCCTGAGTATCAGTTTCAAACCCTGGAGGGGTTTCTTCCTGTTCTGGCAATGAAGCCGATATTTCACGTTGTAAAATATTCGGCAGGCAGCTTCGCCTATGTTTTTGAAAAGATACAAATCCCATCTGTGAGTCAGGTGACAAGGCCTGTACTCTATCATGTACTTCCTCATAAGATTTAGCATCTTTGAAAATATCATCGTAAACAGAAACTTCATGTTCATATGCTTTTAAATTACACTTTATGTAATGCTGACTAATTATTTGGTAAGAGTCGTGCTTTCTGTGCTCAATGTTTACTAATTTAACTTCCTCCAATGACTCGGCCTCCGCTTTAGAATGACCTATGTTTGATAAATTAAATTTCCCAATATGAACAGGGAAAGATGGCCATGCTTTTTTCTGAAGGGATTTTAATTCTAACCCAATACCACCCTTGGCTAATTGATGAGCCACTTCTCTGCATACTAACCTGTCTGGTAAGAATTTCGGGAGTGCGTTAGGCGGAATGGAACAACCATAAACCCTAACATAGGAAAAATTTTCCTCAATAAACCAGTCAACAACCGATTTGAGGCTTTCTGTGACTGCGTTAGAAATGCGAGGGGGTTTGCATCCAAAGAATATTTTATGCAGATGGATAATTACATAATGACAAACATCATAAAAAACATCTTTTGCATTTTCTTCCTAGAGAGCTAAGTGGTATTTATGAACAGGCTCTGGGCAAGAAACATTCCAACTCCAATTCATTAATGGGAAAGGAGTCCTAAAACAAATGGCATCCATAATATATGCAGACATATAAAAAGACACTGGTTGTCCTTTTGACTTGGCCGCTTTGTAATTTACAACCTCTGATGTGAGGTTATATGACAAAATTTTATGCCAGTTAAAACTACGTCCTTCTGAAACTTCCTCTAGGAAAGGTGTCTAGTCTGCATGAAAGTGACAAGGATCCTTTCTCCTGAAAAGTCTACATAGCATCATTGCTACATAAACCATATATTCATTTAAGGAAGCTGTGGCATAAATCCCATGTAAATCATCCCTAAACTTATTTTCATCCTTGGCCCATCCTTTAATCATGTCAGGGTATGTCTGGCCCGCTTCAATGCATTCTTTTCTTTGAAACTCAACTAAAAACTTTGAATTAAAGGTGTGTCTATAATTGGGCAAGAGCTTATACATTACTTGAATGTGCTCAGGCCTGAATGAGACGGTGACAACTCCTTGCTCGTTCATAATACTTCTTGTTGGGATATCTACTTTATCCAGAGCCCTGCCGATCATATCAGTATATGTTCCTAACCTCGGACGTGCAACAACCTTATGAAGCTCAGACTCAACAATGTCTCGGAGATGATTTTCTTAATCAGGGTTTGCATATTTAAGCTCATCCACCAGCTTTTCGAAAATTCCAGTCCACGATTTGACGGAGTGTACTCCGGATGCAGTAGTATCAGAGATAATATCACCTTCTGGTTGGTCTTCATTTTTCTTCGGAGCCTTTTTGGGTTCCATAGCTCTGCGTTAAGCTTAAAAATCTGTCACTAAGAGTAGATGAGAAGACTTAGCTTTGAAATGGAAATACAGACGTTTGATCTTTTAATTCGAATATATCATAAAAATATTGAGATTTGTACCTTTGTTACGAAGTTAAAGCTCTTAATGCAAAAGATATTTTCGAAGATATGCATTTAATGCCTGTAGCTAGGCTTTCTCGGTGTTTTCAAATATAATAGAAACTTACTTAATCGGACAACGATGCATTAATGAACATTCAAAGAAAGATTAACTTTAAAACCTGTTTAGAAAGATGATTTATTAATGTTTATTATGAGTTAAGTCTGAAAACATGACTTTTCGGGATTTCGACACTCTTGATGTCGAAAAATATGTCATCGAAGAATCCCGTTTGCCGAAATCGCGAAGTATTATTTTAAATTAAAATGTTTTTAGTATGTTAATTGATCGATATTAGACCTTTTCAGGATTTCGTTAATCGAAAAATCGGGAATCGGGATTTCGGGAAATATGATGACATGAGTTCGTGTTCTCATGGAATCGCGAATCCCGAAATCATGAAATGGCGATGACCTGTTTCTTTAAAACACAATTTAACTTATCTTAATCAATCTCATTAATCAAAATTAATGCCAAAACAGATATAATTTATTTCAAATGTGAATTATGAGTCGGGATTTTAGTGATCGGGATTTCGGGAAAAAGGATGACAAGAAACACGCTTCTCATAGAACCGCGAATTTCGAAATCGCGATGTAATTATTTAACTCTTAATCATTCTTATCAGAGATTATATTAATTCAAATCTTTACTTAGGGATCAAATGTATCGCGAAATCGGGAAATCGGGAAACACAATGACAAGAGTATATGATCTTATTGAATCGTGAATCCCGATATCGCGACGTGATTAACTTAACTTTTAAACCCTTTTAATTGAGAATTAAGTAATTTATGTTTTAATTAAGTCTTAAAGTATCGGGAAATCGGGGATCAGGGTTTCACAATTCAATTTGCATCAAACATTTGTTTACACAAATCCCCAAATCCCGATTTTTTTTTAGGTTTAAATTAAAATTTGTAAATTTTAAATTACTGCCCGTTTAAAAGATTTTTTCAAAGAGTGTTCGAAAACTTATATTTGTTTAGATTTTTTTTCATTCATTTTCCAAAAATAAACAATAAAAGGCATCACGAATTTATAGGTGACGAAATTCTTGTTTTAAGAAGGCCAAAAAACGCCAAGACTTAAAAATTAAAAATCTAGGTCTTAAGGATAAAAGATTTCAAGATCTGTTTCAACATAGGCTCCAACTGGGGACCTCATCTCCCTGCGGGACGAGGAGAATATGTAGACTCAGTGCCTTCATTGGGTAAATGGTGTCAAGGATTTATCTCTGATAAACTGTTTAAAGAGAAGAAAAAGACATTATATAAAGCCTTTGAAAATCTTTTCAAAATTTCGTATTTATTTGAAACTCAGTTATAGTCTTCTTCAAAATTCTCCTTCCTGTTCCAAAATTGAGTTAGTATTGAGATGATTAGAAAAATCTTTGGAAACTCAACATATTATTGAGCATTTCAACTTGCATCAATCGAGATAAAATTTATAATTTTTTAAACTGGGAAGCTCTATTTTGACTTACAATGGATATCCGGTTTTGAAAAAATGATAACTAGAATATAATTATAGAAAAGTATGACAACCTTACAGACACCTTAGATATTGCTTCACTGCCAGCAGGCCTGTTCAGTACCCTGGTGAATTTATCTATCCCTTTTTACTGAATTTCCTTTCACCGCTTCGAGTGCTAATTTTATGCTTAGACATTGCTTCACTACCAGCAGGCCTTTTCAGTACCCCGGTGAAGTTATCCATTTTTTTATTTTTAGACGAGGGAAATCATTTAAATGAATTTCCTTTCATCGTCTGTAAGACTAGATGGGGGCAATCAATTATGAATTTCCTTTCACCATCTATCTTATAGTTAGCTTATGCCTACGAAGCATGGGAAATCAGTGATACTTAATATATCAGGGGTGGTGATCCGTGTAAAATTTTATAATAGAGATTTGTCAACTTGTTTTGGTTATTCTAGACCAATTTTTCTCAACCATCAAAACCCCTCAGTCTGTAGAGAAAAAGGGAAAAATATTTTCAGGGGATCTTCTTTTGAGCAAGATTAAAAGTTCAGACAAACTGTAAAGAAACTTAAGATATTCATAATTAACTCAAACCTAACCATTTTTAGTCAGAGAGACAAACTATGAAAACTGACCTAACTGAATTTAATCATTTGATGATTTTCAAAGTCAATACAAAATCTCTCCTACTCTGATAAAAAAGTTCAAAAACATGAAAGATAGTACTAAGGGTATTAAAGGAGATTTTTCAACAATCTGTAAACCAGAATACCTCAGATATAATTTCAAAAATAACTCTGTGGAATTTTTTTTTTTTTTTTTTTT
>ML785144.1:361501-422072 GCA_009831015.1 Picea engelmannii
ATCGAATTTACCATTTTTTCCTGAATCTTCTTTTCGAGCATCCCACCTCAAAACCAAATCTCCTGGGAGAAAGTTCCTGTTCTTGGCTTTGCGATCAAATAACATCTTCATATCATCCTGGTACTTCTGCAACTTTTCATCTATTACATCCCTGTGCTGCTGAACTTCAATCAGCTGGTTTATCCTTCTTGTGAGAGGGTTTGGCTCTTCCTCCTCATCCTGCCATAGTTTCATCACAGGAAGTGCTAAGTTTATCGGCAACACTACATCTGTTCCATAAACCATTTGAAAGGGAGAAGTACCAATAGACTTTTTTGTGTCTATCCAATTTTCCCATAGAGCGTATTTTAAATGTAAATGCCAAGATTTTTTTATTTTCATTTAAGACTTTCTTGATTATACTGATCAAACTCTTATTAGAAGATTCTGCCAGACTGTTTCACTGCAGATAGTATGCTGTGGAATGTCCCAACACAATATTATATTTCTGGCAAAAACTGACCATTGCCATAGACTTGAAAGCCTGTGCATTGTCTGTGACTATCTTTCTAGGACAACCAAATCTTGACAATATATTCTCTTCTAAAAAGTCTATAACTACTTAATCAATGGCCTTCCTTGTTGGGATAGCTTCCACCCATTTGGTGAAATAGTCAGTAGCGGTCAGAATCCATCTATGTTGGGCACTTGAATGAGGATTTATCTCACCTATGAAGTCAAGTCCCCATTGCTGAAAATGAGCTTCTGTCTTGACTGAGACTAATGGAATTGTTGGTAGCTTATGTTTTCCTATAAAAAATTGGCAAGGGCTACAAGCTCGTACCTTAGCATTTACATCTAGGAAAATTTTAGGCCAGTAGTAACCAACCCTTAGGATTTTATATGTGGTTGCTCTCCAAGCATGGTGCCCCCCACAGACTCCTTCATGAAATTGACTTATAACTTCCTTTGTTTCTGATTCGACCAGACAGACTAAAAGGAAACCAAGTGGGTCTTTCCAGTATAATCATTTCTTGGAAATACAGTATTTAACTGCATGCAGCTTCAGTGTTCTAGCTTTGGAAGGTGACAAATCATCTGGACATTTAAAAGTTAATAAGTATTTTACTATGTCCTTATACCAATTTGACGAAGCGAATTTGTCCTCGATCTTGTTTTTGACTATTTGGTCATCAAGTTCATTGACATCTATCCATCCTTCTTCCTCTTGAGCACCGTTTATCCCAAGAGCCCTGAAATTGGATTCGGCTAAAAGTTTAGCTAAACCATGTCCTTTTACCAATTTGGTTGGTTTAACCTCCAAGTCAAACTCTTGAATTTTCACAAGCCATCTACCTCTTTTACCATCACTGTCTGCTTGAATCAAGATATCTTTTACAACACTAGTGGGTACATATGCAATGACTTTAGAATGTAATACATACATTCTGAAATATTTCAATGTTTTTACCATAGCGTAAGCTTGCTTTTCCATTATATTGTATTTAAGTTCAGCATCTCGCAGGCTTTTACTAAAGAAGGCTATGGGTTGCTCGAAAACTTCTTCATTCTTTTGAAGGAGTACAACAACAAGCGTATGTTCAGAGGCAAATGAAAAAATGAGAAAATATTTAAGATAATCTGGACTCGCTAGTACTAGTGCCTCATTTATAACTTTCTTAATATGGGCAAAGGATGCCTTAGCTTCTGCTATCCACTTTACTTCGCTGTTTTTTCTGAGAATATCTGTAATCAATTTAACAATTTTAGCGAAGTTAGGAACAAATCTTCTCAAGAAATTTGTTTTTCCTAAAAATGATTGAATTTCTTTAACATTCCTAGGAATAGCTAATGTATCTATAGCCTCTACTCTTTTAGGATCAATCCTGATTCCATCTCGGGATACTATATGACCCAACAACTTGCCTTCCTACATAGTGAAATGAGACTTTTTAGGATTTAAGGATAGACCAAACTTGCAACATTTTTCAAATGTTTGTTTGAGATGAATCATATGGTCTTCATCTGACTTTGAAAAAACAGTAAGATCATCCAGATATATGACTACAAACTTGCCCTGTTCGCCGACAAAAGCAATATCCATCGCATGTTGAAAAGTAGCTCCTGCATTCATTAGTCCAAACGACATTTTATCATACATAAACGTGCCCCAAGGAGTGGTAAATGCAGTTTTTTCCTTGTCAGGCTCACTAACAGCAATTTGGTTATAACCTGAAAATCCGTCAATCATGGACATTCTGGTAGACCCTACTACTTTTTCAAGAACATGGTCCATTTTAGGTAGAGGATAATTATCTTTAAGAGAAGATTTATTAAGATTCCTGAAATCAACACATAATTTGATTTCCTCGTTTTTCTTTCTAAATGGGACTAGATTAGCTACCCAATCAGAATATCTTAGGGGAACAATAATTTTAGCATCTAGAAGTTTTTTAACTTCTCGTTCAATAATAGGTAGTAAAATTGGGTTAAATTGTCGAAGTTTTTGTTTGAAAGGTTTGACACTTGGTTTAAGTGGTATTTTGTGTTATATCACAGAAGTGTCATATGTTTTCAAATCTTTGTATGACCATGCGAACACATCTTTATATTTTTTTAACAACTCCATGTATTTGTTTTTGTTTTCTATTGATAAAAATTTAGATAACTTAACCATTTTGGGGTTATCTTCGGTCCCTATGTTACAATCTTCAACCTCCTCTGGTTGAGGTTGTAGAGTAGTTTTAGAAGGAATTCCATCTTTATTAAAGAGTCTTTCCAAAGGGATTAGAGCTTTGGGGATTTGGTTGTTCTTAAGAACAAGAATCCGGTGGTTAGCAATTTTATAATGAAATTCTTTAGAATCTTCCCCTTCTTGCATGATCCAAATAGGATCATTTTGATTCTCCTGATCATTATATGTTTCTGCAAATTCATCTAATGATTCAAGAAATTTTCTAAGCTGCTCATCATCTTCGAAAACTTTCCAATGTTGTATATTATTAGGTATTGAAGGGCGATGTCTCATTTGTATATGATATTTTAAATTAAAAGCGGTCGAGGGTGTAAAAGTTGATGCAACTTTTGCTAAAGCATCAACCTGTTGATTTTCGGATCTAGGAACGAAATGAAAATTCACAGAAGTAAAGAAATTTTCAATTAAATCCCAGACACAATTTCTATAAGACCGTAATCTAGGATGCTTAGCTTGATATTGCCGATTTACTTGTTTTTATGATTAATTCAGCATCACTAAAGACTTCAAGATTTTTAATTTTCATCCTTCTAGCAGCTTCTAATCCAAGTACTAGAGCTTCATATTCACACACATTATTTGTACAATCTGTATACCACTGGAGCCTATATGAAAAAGGAATAAAAAATTGATCATCGGGAGAGATAAGAAGAGCTCCAGCCCCAACTCTAAGATAGGAGGATGCACCATCAAAATACATTTTCCATATACCAGTTTTATATACATTTTTCTCTATTTCTTTTTTTTCAATTTTTTCTTCTGTACATTTATCATCTAGCTCTACTTCAAAATCATCATCTAACGATAATATACAGTTTCCTAAATCTTGGTCAGCAATATAAACTGGATGATTGTTTTGATTATTTGGGTCACTTACAGTGAATGCCAACCGAGTCTCCCTATAAAGATGAGTGAATTGTCCTCCGAAAACAGGGATTGTAGCATATGTCATATCTAGCTGGAGGGATCCTCCAAGCTTAGCGCCCCATGATCTAGATAATAGCATTCCATATTTTGGGGGGATATCAGCGATTACTACATCCATAAGGATACTTTTAGCAGGTATCTGGGCCAAATTTACCACTAGGTCTTTAATCATTCCTATGCATTTAACTTTCCTTGAATCAAAAGAATACAAATCACCATAGGGTCTTGTGATTTTGAGACCAAGTTTTTCCATTACTGCCTTTGGCATAACATTATGGGAAGCTCCAAAATCCAACATACAGTTATGTAAAAGGTGGTCAAAAAGAGTTAGTGTAATATAAAAAGGAGCCACTGTATCTCTTGCACCTTCAACGTGTGGACCAAAAACTAGGATAGGCTTATCATCTTCTAAGTTAATAGTGTCATCCTAACTTTCATCTTTAGAAAAATTAATCATTTTGGCTATTTGTTTTCGGTATACTGGATTTTTAGCTAATTCAACAAGGGGGATAGGAATTTTAATTTTACTTATTTCGTTTTCCAAGTTAAAGTTTCCCAGAGCCTTGTCATTCTCAATGTTTGGGGCTTCCATACCCTTTTTCTCAGTTTTACGTTGAGATGTAACCTTATTTTCTTTTATCGGAGCTTGTGTATTTACAGGGGGTGTTCCTACTGGTTCTAACTGTACAGGGTTATCAGTTGTATTTCTTTTTACAGACTGTTTATCTGCAACTTTTGGATTTACCTCATCAGTATCATTTCTTAACAATCCCTTTTTGGTTTGAACATTAGGGAGATTTTTATTTCTCGGTCTCAGATTGTATTTTCCCTGTAATTCAACAATAATATCATCTGCAATATTTTGATATGTACAATCATCAGTGACATCATCGTTAACTTTATCTTCTGATTTACTTTCTTTAATCAAAGATACTTCATAATCTTGTCTAGATAAATAAGGAGACTTATTATCATCACCAAGATTACTAATATCTTCATCCAATTCTTCAAAATCGCCCAAATCTTCCTCTCCAATATAATTTTCACTTTTAAAGGGTGCTTGAATTTTTTGATCTTCATTTTTCATCGTTTTATATGGTCCCTGAGGTTCAGGATTTTTCCGAAAATCTTTTCTGGGAAAATTATCCCTTTTTTGTTTTTTCTAGTTCCATTTTTGAGATCTTATTTGAAAGTTCTCGAATAACCCTAGCCATCTCTTCTAATTTATCTCCAGAAGATTTTCCTAACCCTGAAGGTCCACCTTGTTCTTTGAATTTTTTATTTTCTTTATTTACATTTTCGGTCTTTGCTTTAAGCTTCCCTGATGCCATCATATTGGATTTGATTTCAACTGCATCATCCTGCATTTTAGAGAGATCTAATGATCTCCTTTCTCTCAATAGTAAAGAAAAGTCGGGATCAAAAGCACCAGCAAAAGTCACTTTTGTTGCAGGTTGTGAAGGCTTAACTTCAACTAGAATTTTATTGTATAATTTATTAAACCTTTGTATGAATTTTAGAACTAACTCAAAGTTTCTCTTTTTGAGGGCTTCGAATTTGGTTAGATAGTATAGGTGATATTTCCTCTCACCCCATTGTTTGATGAATGCACTCTCAAGCTCTTCATAGGATCTTAATGATCCAGCTAGTAAGGATCGAAACCAAGTTCTCACTTGTCCCTCAAAAGTTTGAACAAGTAATCTAGAGTAAACATCTTCATGTTCTATTCCAAGTATATCTGCAAATTGATCGAAAAGTTTATATGTTTTTGTGCAGTCAAATCACCCTCCCTTGTAAATTTCGGGAGGCTCTTCATATAGTTCTCAGGGAGATCATGAAGAGGAACAGGAAGAACGAGGGGAGCATATCTAGCAGCCACTTTGGCAAAAATCTCGAGAAGTGGAACCTGACCACCTCTAGGAGCACCACCTCTAGCTCTAGCACCTCCTTGTGCCGCCATGGTTAAATTTGGGACTGATGTTTGGACAGTGTGTGGAGAAGATTCTCGAAAAACTGGAGACAAAACTTCGGGAAAAGAAAAAGTATCAAAAGACGGGGGAAGTGAAAGTGATCTTTCAAAAGTTTTTGATGAGTTCGATTGTGTAAAATTAGGTTGATCTGTAGAATAAGTTGATAAAAGGATTTGTTTAATTGATTTTCGCAATTTCAAATTTTTTTCCGGATTAGAGACTTGCAAGGTCTGTTTACTATCCAGGTTTTTTCTGGTGTTCTTACGGCTACTAGCCATTTTATTTAGTGTGGAGTCGCCAAGTGAAAGATAATTTAGCCTTAGAAAGTTTTCTGTTCTTGTTCACTATCAACAACAGAAAATGTCAATGTCGTTCTTCCCAGGGAAATCATTCGTTTCTTCGCTCCCCGACAATGGTGCCAAAAAAGATGTTGTTCCTGAGTTTATGTTTTAAGGCTATAAAACATACCGTCAAGGCATCTGAAAATGATTTAAAGAAAATATTTGGAATTAAGGAGTTAAAGAAAGATTAGAGTAGATTCAGTTTCTCAACTGTCTCTGTCTTTCTTCCTGTTGCTCTTGGATGCTAATGTCTCTCTCAATAGCAGCCCATGATCATTCTAACTCATCCCTATTAGTCGCTGTTTGTAAAATAGTATTAAATAAACTTAGGGCAATGCTGGTTTGATCCTGAAGGACCGGTTCTACATTAGGTTGTCTGCTACTAGGGACAGTCATGGATTATAAGGTTTAAAAGGTTTGTAAATAGGTTTTTAATCAACTGGTTACTTCAGGTTTCCAGAGATGAGATCAACGAAAACAATTTTGAAATTAAAAACAGTAATGTAAAAACACATTCAAGGCTATTTCCTGATTTTGTAACAATTTTGAAATTGTAAACAACGAAACACAATACAGAGAAATATAAGGATTTTATCAAGAAAGAATCTTATATTTCAATTAACAATGATGAAAGAAAAACAAGATTTCTAACAGAGTTAAATATTAAGGAACAAAAGGTTTTACTGGTCTTAAAATTACTAAAGTAATTTCAGAGGAAAGACTATAACACGTTCAACATCCAAACCAATCTGAAATAATAAACAACAATGTATATAAATTCAAATTGATTTACTGTTATAAAAACACTTTAAAAGGAAAATTTAACAAAGCATGATAAACAGGGGAAGACACATAGTTACAAAGTTGCAGGATCCAAAATCTTGTTTACGATTTATATTCCGATGAACTTCAAAAATGAATTTACAAAAATGGCTATCTCCAAAATTTATGAAGCCTTTTCTCAGCCTTTTGAAACTATATTTATACATTTCTATCAAAGTTTCACATTGGTAACTAACCAACTCCCTAATATTACGGTTACATAAAATAATGTCAACCGTCTACAACTTCTTTCAAAATTCTAATAAATAAAAACATTTAAAAAGTTTTAAATTTGTGTTGACGAACTTTCTTTCTCTGCTTCAACGCATTGAACACATTTTCCTAAAAACTTTACTAAGATCCTAGGAGCCTCAGGTATCTCATTAGCTTCAAAAGAGAAAAATCTCCTCTGTAATTCTGGCAATCTACTTTCTATCATACTTTCTGTGAACTTCACTGTTTTCAACTTTAAACTCGAATTAATCATCCACTTATTGATTTCTGTAATGTTGACCAATTTAATATTTTAAATTTCTACTTTATTTTCTTCGATCTCTTCTCTCGACTTCAGCTGATGCCTAGCAATGTTGACTTCGCCTAATAACCCAGCATAACCATCTGTCCCGATATTTAATGAATCTTTTTCAACGAGATCGAAGATTTCTTGAAAGTCTTCATTAACCTCTTTTGTGATTCTTTTATATTCAACTAATTTTGATTCCTAGACTTTTATCATTATATCTCCTTTTACCTGTTCAGAAACAGATAATTTCTGATTTTTTCCAATTTCATCTTTTAATGAAGAAGCCACTGCTTTCTGAAAAGTAGTCCTCGCTGCTTTTGCTTCTCTTTCTTTTTGGAACACCTGTTCCATGGACCTATTTGATTCCTGAAAATAGTTATGGATTATTTCCAGATTACAGAATACTTTCTGTTGTTCCTCTTCTATTTTTGCATATATCTCTGATGCTTGTGTCCTGAAATGTTCAATTTCAATTACCTGGTTAGCAATAGAAATAATCTTGTCTTGCAAAAATTTATTTTCTTCGCCCAGCTTTTGAACCTGCTCTTGAGTAACCTGTATCATATGATTTGCTTCATCCAAGTTTTTATTCAACTTTTGGATTTCTTGCATATCTTTGAGTCTAGCTTGTTCTAGACCCTTCTGTATTCCCCAACCAATATTTCTTTCATTTTGTTTTAATCTGTCTTGCAACTGATTTATTTCTTGATCTTTCTGCTCAAGCATAGTTGTTAGATTTCCCACAGAATATATATTAGCCGATGCTATAGCACCCATTGTCCCTGCTAACTCTGTAGCGAACTCTCCTTCCTTGAGTTTCTTCCCATCTATGATAACTCTATGCTTCTTAATTGATCTTTCTCCTACAGGCTGAATTTCCTGTTTCAAGATAGCTCTTCTTTTTTTGCTGAAAAAATAATCAGATGGGGGGATTTCATCTCTTGAAATTGGCTCCAGATCACTGACATATAGAACTCCTTCATGAGGGGTTCCGAAAGTAGACTATAGTGGAGTCAAAGCTGTGATAGGACTGCCAAGTTCCTTCGAAGTAGTTCCTCCAATCTATTCTAGAATATCATCAAGAATTATTGGACTTGTTTCCAGTCCTTTTCCCTTTTCTGTCCCTGGTTCTTTTATCTGAGAACCCTCTGTGTTTTGAGGAGGTATTTCAGGATCTTTCAACTTATCTTTGTCACTTGACTTATCCTAAGTATCAGTTTCAAACCCTGGAGGGGTTTCTTCTTGTTCTGGCAATGAAGTCGATATTTCACCTTGTAAAATCATCGGCAGGCAGCTTCGCCTATGTTTTTGAAAAGATACAAACCCCACCTGTGAGTCAGGTGACAAGTCCTGTACTCTATCCTGTACTTCCTCATAAGATTTAGCATCTTTGAAAATATCATTGTAAACAGAAACTTCATGTTCATATGCTTTTAAATTACACTATATGTAATGCCGACTAATTATTTTGTAAGGGTCGTTCTTTCTGTGCTTGATGTTTACTAATTTAAATTCCTCCAATGACTCGGCCTCCACTTTAGAATGACCTATGTTTGATAAAGTAAATTTCCCGATATGAACAGGGAAAGATGGCCATGCTTTTTTTTGAAGGGCTTTTAATTCTAACCCAATACCACCCTTGGCTAACTAATGAGCCACTTCTCTGCATATTAACCTGTCTGGTAAGAATTTTGGGAGTGCGTGAGGCGAAATGGAATAGCCATAAACCCTAAGATAGGAAAACTTTCCCTCAATAAACCAGTCAGCAACCGATTTGAGGCTTTCTGTGACTGCATTAGAAATGCGAGGGGGTTCACATCCAAAGAATATTTTGTGCAGAGGGATAATTACATAATGACAAACATCATAAAAAACATCTTTTTCATTTTCTTCCCAGAGAGCTGAGTGGTATTTATGAACAGGCTCTGGGCAATAAACATTCCAACTCCAATTCATTAATGGGAAAGGAGTCATAAAACAAATGGCATCCATAATATATGCAGACATATAAAAAGACACTGGTTGTCCTTTTGACTTGGCCGCTTTGTAATTTACAACCTCTGATGTGAGGTTATCTGAAATTTTTTCATGCCAGTTAAAACTATGTCCTTCTGAAACTTCCTCTAGGAAAGGTGTCTAGTCTGCATGAAAGTGACAAGGATCCTTTCTCCTAAAAAGTCTACATAACATCATTGCTACATAAACCATATATTCATTTAAGGAAGCTGTGGCATAAATCCCATGTAAATCAGCCCTAAACTTATTTTCATCCCTGGCCCATCCTTTAATCATGTCAAGGTATGTCTGGCCCGCTTCAATGCATTCTTTTCTTTGAAACTCGGCTAAAAACTCAGAATTAAAGGTGTGTCTATAATTGGGTGAGAGATTATACATTACTTGAATGTGCTCATGCCTGAATAAGCCGATGAAAGCTCCTTGCTCGTTCAAAATACTTCTTGTTGGGATATCTACTTTATCCAGAGCCCAGTCGATCATATCGGTATATGTTACTAACCTCTTATGTGCAACAACCTTATGAAGCTCAGACTCAACAATGTCTCAGAGATGATTTTCTGAATCAGGGTCTGCATATTTAAGCTCATCCTCCAACTTTTCGAAAATTCCAGTCCACGATTTGATGGAGTGTACTCTAGATGCAGTAGTATCGAAGATAATATCACCTTCCGGTTGGTCTTCGTTTTTCTTTGGATCCTTTTTGGGTGCCATAGCTCTGCGTTAAGCTTAAAAATCTGTCACATAGAGTAGATGAGAAGACTTAGCTTTGAAATGGAAATACAAACGTTCGATCTTTTAATTCAAATATATCATAAAAATATTGATATTTGTACCTCTGTTACGAAGTTAAAGCTCTTAATGCAAAATATATTTTCGAAGATATGCATTTAATGCCTGTACCTAGGCTTTCTCGGTATTTTCAAATATAATAGAAACTTACTTAATTGGACAACGACACATTAATGAACATTCAAAGAAAGATTAACTTTAAAACCTGTTTAGAAAGATGATTTATTAATGTTAATTATGAGTTAAGTCTGAAAACATGACTTTTCGGGGGTTTGACACTCTTGATGTCGAAAAATATGTCATCGAAGAATCCGGATTGCCGAAATTGCGAAGTATTATTTTAAATTAAAACGTTTTTAGTATGTTAATTAATCGAGATTAGACCTTTTCGGGATTTCGTTAATTGGAAAATCGGGAATCGAGATTTCGGGAAATCTGATGACATGAGTTCGTGTTCTCATGGAATCGCGAATCTCGAAATCACGAAATGGGGATGACCTGTTTCTTTAAAACACAATTTAACTTATCTTAATCAATCTCATTAATCAAAATTAATGCCAAAACAGATATAATTTATTTCAAATGTGAATTATGAGTCGGGATTTTGGTGATCGGGATTTCGGGAAAAAGGATGAAAAGAAACACGCTTCTCATAGAACCACAAATTTCGAAATCGCGATGTAATTATTTAATTCTTAATCATTCTTATCAGAGATTATATTAATTCAAATCTTTACTTAAGGATCAAATGTATCGCGAAATCAGGAAATCGAGAAACACAATGACAAGAGTATATGATCTTATTGAATCGTGAATCCCGATATCACGACGTGATTAACTTAACTTTTAAACCCTTTTAATTGAGAATTAAGTAATTTATGTTTTAATTGAGTCTTAAAGTATCGGGAAATCAGGGATCGGGGTTTCGCAATTCAATTTGCATCAAACATTTGTTTACGCAAATCCCTGAATCCTGATTTTTTTTAGGTTTAAATTAAAATTCGTAAATTTTAAATTACTGCCTATTTAAAATATTTTTTCAATTAGTGTTTGAAAAATTATATTTGTTTAGATTTTTTTTTCATTCATTTTCCAAAAATAAACAATAAAAGGCATCGCGAATTTATAGGTGACAAAATTCTTGTTTTAAGAAGTCTGAAAAATGCCAAGACTTAAAAATTAAAAATTTAGGTCTTAAGGATAAAAGATTTCAAGATCTGTTTCAACACACTCTGTATTTTTACAGTCTCTATACATTTCTTTCATTAATAGAAATCATGTATTACTGTATCTCTGTGTTTATGGTTGCATCTCTGATATATTTCTGTTATATTACTGGATATACACGATATCTCTATGCATTTCTTTATTATATCTCCGCTCTCATTTCATGCTGAAAATAATCCGGATCACCCTTTGTCAAACCAACACCTAGATGAAGATCTGAGATTATATCCTTGCGACAATGAGCATGAGAAAAAACTTGCAAAATGGAAAGAAAAATTTCAATCACTGAAAGCTAATCACAAGCAAGCTTTAAACTCAAAAATAAATCAATCACGGGCATAGAAAGTTCACCCTAGGCTACTAAGGGGTGGTAAAAGACAAAATGGATCATTCCATCAAAATCTACAGGAATCGTTGCAGGCTGGGTATGGGACACAGTGTGACGAGTTGAAGTTGTCACAGGCTACTGGCAGAGCACAGTTCGACATCACTGCATTGGATTGGACATGTAAAGTGCAACGTTTAGGGGTCATCGTAGGTTGTCAATAGGGTACAGTGTGACGATCTCTGTAAATTTGAAAAATTTGGAAGAAATACAAAAAGTCTACATGAACTTCTAAACCCAAGGAGTCTAAATGGATCACCCACATACTCAAAGAATGAAATTGATCAAAGGAAGGAAAGCTAAAGGAAAATGGGAAGAAAAAAATCAAAAGAAGGTTGTATCCCCAGTATGGTCACCAATTTTTTTATAGGACTTATAAGTAAATGCAGACATAAACAGATCTCCCTAGATCCACCTAGATCTAGAACAAAACAAAACAAAATATGATGCTTTCCCTAAGATTTTATCATTGAGTTTACTATTTAATAAGAGATGGGAAACATACCTTTTAAATATCACTGCCTCTTGTTGTTGTCTTCCAAGTTACAGTCTGGTTCTCTTGTGATATTAGATCTGCAAGGGAACACAAGCCAACCAAAGTGAAAGTAATATAGTATACTCAACGAGAACTTATGCATGTGATCAAAGAATCATATAATAAAACAAAGAAAGTTTTATGGGAAAGAAACATATCACTGTATCATATTTAAAATGAAAGTGGATATTACAACCAAATCCTTGATGTTGCAAGGTCACCTTCTGATGACCCTTTTCTCCAACACACACACTTTCTCTGAACTTGAATGAAGAAGATCCACAATGACTTGATAAGCTGAAATTAAGCCCTCAAGTATGAATTGAAGTAGAATTCCTCATCCAATTCTTATCCTATTTAGTATTAATCTTTCTTGAATCAACCTTATGTGCTTAACCTTTTCCATGAGAGATCCCTCTTTATATAAGTGAAAGATATATGGTTGAAGACCAAATCAGAGAAGCGAGTAGGATCCCAAACATATGAATGCTACCTCATCTTCTAGAATATCCCCTTGTAGAAATTTGTGAAGCTCGACTTTTTCTTAGGATTCTGATGTCGCCGCACCCTATCTCTAGAGAATCCCATGGAGATGTCGCATGCTAGTTGTATAGAAAAGGGCGACGATCAACCATCATCACATCATGCATATGGTGCATCCTATGACAACCTTCCTTAACAAGGTTTTTGAGAAGAAAAAGTCAATCACTTTCTTCATGAAGAAAGGCTCCTTTGGGAACATGAACAAATGTTGTCAATGGATCACTAGGATGACCAAAATAATGTGTAACACCATCCTCCAAATTCACAGCCAATAAGGGAAGGAAATTGAATTTCTCTTCACCTACTCCAACACCTAGCATAAAAGTCAAGAATCATTTTACTAGATCATCAGCTCTCAAGGAGGTTGTTGAAGCACAAGTCCTACTCGAGGTTTCAATTCCAAAGAAAAAGAAAGATAAGGGAAAATGCATTGAGAAGCCTATTGAGTTGATATACAGAGATCCTGTGCAACAAAAAGATGAAGGTGAATCCATGAAGAAGCTTGTTGAGGTTATCAACATCAACACTCCACCCAACAATCACACCTTCAAAAGATTGATTGGATAGATCACGGAGGCTAGAAAGGAGGCTACTTATTTGAAAGCAGAAAGTTTATATGGAATAATTAATATGAAATATATTATGGATATGTATAGTGACACCCTTGATTGTCAATATTTGTAGTAAGAAGAGCCAAGCCTCTCCATAAGAAACTTAAGAACCTCTATAGTAAAAAAAAAGGCTTCCAGTCTCAAAATAGAAAACTCAAGGCAAAATTGCAGCACTTCAATGAGGAAGTGGGCCAACGGAATTTGAATGTTTTGGTAGAAGTTTCCATTGAAAGAGGAACCAATAGTGAAGAAAATCACACTTGCAGTCAAGAAGACCATCCCTGAAAAAGAAAAACATGCTATTGTTTTATAAGGAATCTTTCCTTCAATAATGAGGAGTTCTAGGTTGATGAAATAATTGAGGGACATAAGCTCCATTTTTGTGGGTGGTCTCTTGCAAGGGTAAGTGATCAAGAATATTTAATTTTTTTCCACCTATACATGAATCTACATGCTTCTGACCTATCAACTAAAGTTTTTGTGCTTTCTAAAGCATTGATTTCATTACACAGAAGAAGCACAGACATTATGTAGCGCCATGGCGCTGCAAAATCATCTATATAGCATGTATTGCCATTTTTCTACCTAAAGTGCTACGAAATATCCTAGCCGAAGTACACAGTAGCAGTACCATTTCTGCAGAATGCTACCAAATCTCCTAAGCTGAACTTAATGGTGGCGCTACAAATTCCACATGACTGTGTCACAGTGGTGCTACCAAATTCACATAGTTGTTTTGATGATGGGCGCTACCAATTCTGCAGGACCATTTCAACGATGGCACTACCAATTCCCCAGAGTTTATTTGAGATGTGGTGCTACTGAATTCACAGAGGTTATTTGAAGTGTGGCACTACCGAATTCACATAGGCTAATACAAAATCGACGCTACAGAAACTATAGGCTTGTTTTTTGTTGTCTCTATGAAATGTGAAGAGTGTTTTGCAAGGGTGCTACAGAAACTCGCTACCCAGTGTGCTACTGAATGGCATTACAAATTGGAACCTGGAATCAAGGAGTATGAATTCATCACTGTTTTGGGTGGTTGATGATGTGGAGAAGAGAGAGGATCATAGGTGGTATCATGGTGACAACATCCAACCCCTGGAGGACACTTGGCAATGGAAAGGGATGCACATCAAGGGAGAAAATGTCATTTAAATCTTGTTGGATTAGTTGCCAACATGTTTCCTTTTTTATAGAAGTGTGTTAAATAGATGTTAGTATAAGTGTTAGATTGATAACTGTTTTTGGAGAATCCTATGGGAAGAAGGCCAACTCACACCTCTAGTTGTTTCATTTCCTTTTTGTTATAAATACATTTTCCAAATGATTAAGTGGGTTCGAATGGTTGAGTTGAGGCTCCTATTATTGTAATATTTTTTGACTTAAAAGACTAGTTCTCTGGTTATGTACTAGATTTGAGAATTTTTGAGTAATAGAAGTCAATTTCTCTTATATCATCTTGTTGCCTCTTATGTTGAAGTTTTCATGATTAGAAGATCCACATGATATTGTTATAGTTTTGTTATGATGAATGTTATATTATAATACTGCTATGATGTTCTTCGGTGTTCTTTAAACTTTGAATTCAAGAAGATCTTGTGTTTTGAGATTTTCATCCTTAGGCTTATTGAAGACCTAATGTCAATTGTAAACCTTAACATCTCCCTCACTAAGTATTCCTCCTATACATTTTTACTCTCATTCACTGATTGAAGTTGATCAAGACCTCAATTTCTTATGCATGCTAGCCTAGATTTATGAGTTAAAACATTATTATTCTAAGTCTTGTCCATTTGACCTTTAAACACTCATTCACATTCATACATAATTTAATGTGTATTGTGATTATCCTCTTTGAAATATGAGGGTGATTCTTAGTGCTAACATGTATCGTCCTCATTTTGTTGTGCGACTGACTGCATAAGGTTCTTGCTCTCTGTAACTTCCTCAAATATCATATATGTATCTTCCTACACCAAATTATCCTCAGTTGGATCTAAGACCACGATATTAACTCCCCCTATATAAGAATATCCCCTAACTTGAAGCGCCCTTCCACATTCCCTCACCCTTGGCATTTCGAGAGAGTAAAATCCAACAAAAGTGGTTGAGGGGGCCAAGGGTATAATTTATTTTAGCCAATAGAGACAGAAGATAATGATCTTCTCGTGGACGCTATCCAAGGATAACTAAGTATTGAATGTGAAATCCATAACGTTAAGCCTTCCCACCTTAATTTTATCATTTAACACGGTGACTAATTAGTGACCTTGGTTGTAAATGCTCCTTCCATCCTCTATATTGTTGAGAAAGTGTCCTCATACACGTAATTTTATTAATAAGGAAAAATTAATTACAATCATAAGTGAGGACTCATAATCTCCTTCTTAACCTCACTTGAAGAAGGAGCTTGTTTATATAGCTCAACTCTAAACTACAATCTAAGAGAACAAGCATCACATAATCACATGAGTATGATAGGCGTCCTTTACATACAATCTAGGTGTCCTTATCCTAACAAACCGTAATAAACTAATTTCTAAAAATATTTAAACTAGCAAATACTTAGACTATACAACTTTAAGATTATGAGGCTAACATTCCCCCCTTTAATCCAAAATTTCATATTTACAAATACCAAGTTCATTTATAAACTTAGTGAAATTTATCCTACCAAGAGGTTTGGTTAAAATATATGAAGTTTGATCTTTAGATGGACAAAACTGAGGCTTGATGTTGTCTTTGATGATGAGCGATCTGATGAAGTGGTACTTGGTGTCGACATGTTTAGTTTTTGAATGAAATACTAGATTATTGGCCATATTTATTACTGATTGACTATCAACCAATAAAGTAGTTGGTGATTTATGATTTTCACCAAGATCCTGTAAAATTCCATAGCCATAGAATATCACATGTTGCTTCCCATGCTGATATGTACTCTACCTTTGCTGAAGAATTGGTAAATTTTTTCTTCTTTTTGCAATTTCAATATACTGTTGTTGAACCCATATTTCATTAAATAACTTGAAGTGGATGTTCTATCATCAATGTCACCTACAAAATCAACATATGAATATCCAACAAGTGTAAATTTTTGTTTCTTTTGTAGAGAAGACCAAAATATTTTGTACCTTGAATGTACCTCAATACCCTTTTTGTTGAATTTCAGTGACTTTCCCTTGGTTCATGCATAAACCTTGAAAGTATAATGAATGAAGATGACAAATCTGGTTGAGTATTTGTCGAATAAATTAGACTTCCAATCAATTTCCTATACTTTGTACTGTTTACCAATCCCCCCCTTCAAATTTTGAAAGTTTCAATTTATTCTCCATGGGGGTAAGAGAAGGTTTACAATCTTCCATGCCAAATTTCTTTATCAATTCAGTGGAATACTTAGTTTGACTAAGGAATATTTTATTAGGATGTTGAGATACTTCAATTCCAAGATAATAATGAAGAGTCCCTAAATCAGTCATTTTGAACCTTGCTTTAAGTTCTTCCTTAACCTATTTGATGTGAGATTCATTATTTCATGTTATGATTAAGTCATCAACATAGAGTACAAGTATCACCATATTCTTATCTTGCGTTCGAAAATACAACATATCATCTGATTTACTTCGCTAAAAACCCACACTTCATAGGTAATTATCCATTTTTTCATACCAAGCTCGAGGAGCTTGTTTCAAGCCATATAAATCCTTCACAAGTTTGCAAACTTTATGTTCTTGTATTTCATCTTCATCCTTGTGGTTGAGTGATGAAAATATCTTCCTTTAGATCGCCATTCAGGAAGGCACTTTTGACATCCATTTGATGTAATTTCAAACCATTATGTGCAACCAAATTGATAACCATTCTGATAGTATTCCATTTAGTTGTGGGTGCAAAAGTTTATTCATGACAAATTCCTTCTCGTTGAGAAAAAACTTTAGAAACAAGTCTTGATTTGTACTTGTCAATTTTACCTTTGGGCTTGTACTTTACTTGATAAACCCATTTACAACCAATGGGATTAAAATCATGTGGAACATAAACTAAGTTCCAATTCCCATTTGCAAGTACTGAATCATATTCATTAATCGTTGCTTCCTGGCATTATTTATGTCCAAATGATTTAGCAAAAGAGGTAGGTTCAGTGGAAACATGAGAAAAATTATCTTCCGATCTTGAAGATTCCCTAGTTCATGTTTTGTTAATTTCATCTGAATGACCAACTTTGAGAAGTTAATCATACCACTTTGGCCTCTTGTGTTGAGAGGATTGTGGATCTGAATCACCATTATTATTAAAAAGAGGATTTTCAAAAACTGAGGCTCTTCTTTCATCTGAAGTATCTGAGGTTGGAGAAGATTCTTTTGAAGATTCAGTATCAGAAGAGTCTTTTGTAGTTTCATTATTAGATGAATCAAAATAACTTTTTTATGAATATGTATTCTAAAGAAACAAAGTATTTTTCAAACCAAAATGTTTTCTTTAACTTGTTCAACTTACCTTTACCCTTAGTGTTTTATTTTCTAAACGAATAAGGAGATGATTAATCTCATCAAAACGTTTACTTTTAGTTTCATAAAAAAATACATCTCTATTGATAATTAATTTTCCATCTTAAAGAAACCTACACCCTTTCCTTTCATTAGAGTATCCAATGAAGATACACTTCATACTTCGGTTTTCTAATCTAGTCCTCTCTTCCTTATGAACTAAAGCATAACATGTTGAGACAAAAATCCTAAGATGATTTACCTTGGGTTTAAAACCATACCAATATTCACAAGGTGTTTTTCCATCTAAATCTAATTTAGGTAATCGATTTTTGAGATAAATTGTAGTATGGACTGCTTCAACCCAAGATTTTGTGCTCAACCCTTTAAACTGCATCATAGATCTAGCCATGCCCATGATATTTTTGTTCATCCTTTCAGTAAATTCATTCTATTGTGGAGTATAGGAATTTGTCATTTGCCTCTTAATTTCATTGTCTCAAAAATAATAATTGAATTCATTTGAAGTGAATTCTCCTCCATTATTTTTTCTCAAAGATGCAACCTTTTCTCTTGTTGCATTTTCAACCATGTGTTGAAAATATGTAAACTTTTCAAAAGCTTCAGACTTTTTCTTTAAAAAGTACACCCATTTAATTCTAGTGTAGTCATCAATGAGCAATATAAAGTATTGACATCCACTGAAAGAATATTCCATTGGACCACATATATCACTGTGAATCAACTGCAAATACTTTGCTGCTCACCATGAGCTGGTCGGAAAATATTCTCTCTTTTGCTTGCCAAAAATAGAAGCTTCACACTTAGAATTTTCTCTCTTGAAAGTTGGAAAAACTTTTACCAAATATTAGGACTTAAGTTTCAAGATACTATCAAAGTTTAAGTGAGCAAATCAAAAATTCCATAATATGAATGAAGACATTTCAGAATTCACTGCTACTGCAAAATCATGCTTTCTTGGGATAATGTTTCCCTTAATTCTTAGAAAATTTTCACCTTCATATCCTAACATTATTGTTTTCAAGTTATCCTTCTTTGACTTAATATTTAACAAACCATCTTGCATGATGATTTGATGTCCATCTTGTCATATTGTGACGAAGGATAACAATTGTTTCCTAAAATTTGGTACATACCAAACATTTGAAATCCATTTTTCACCAATTCCAGGGAGAAAGACTTTCATTGAACCTTTTCCTTGAGGTATATGAGTCGTATCATCAAATAAATAGATGGGATTTATTTGAACATATTGATAATTCCAAAAAAATTCTCTGTGATAAGTCATATGTTTAGTAGCCCCTGTGTCCAATATCCAATCATTTTCAAATGATTTTTCTTGATGATCTACTGTGAAAACATATTCATATTGATCATCTTGGTAATCTTGATCCGCTTCATATTGAGTTGATTGTTTAGAATTTGAATTTGATGTCTCCTTAAACTTTGTCAATTGATCATTTCTTGTTAGAAAATTTGATGCATAATGTTCCATATTTAAACATCTCTTACATCTCATTTGACTGATATTCCTATGTCTTCCTGGTGGTGTATTATTATTGGGAGGATTACTTTGAAAATTTTGTTGATTAAAATTGTTGCGACGTCTACCTCAACCACGACCTCGATTAGAAGACTGATTGTGAAATTTTCCAAAATTTTGTTTGCCTCTTCCTTTAAAACTTTCATCTTTAGTGAAAAGAATATCTTATCCTCATTGTTTTTTTTTTCCAAATGATTTACTATGTTGAGCTAGTAATTCACTATATGAATCAAAGGTCACAGTTGATAACTTATCAGTTATTTGCAAAGTCTCCAGAAAATAATTATAATATTGAGGAAATCCATTTATCACAATGGAGACCAAGAAACTATCTTCAAGTTTAGGAAAACCTCCCTTGATGATTTCCTAATGAATGTTTTTAATCCTTGAAATATATTCTAATACATCACCATTATATTTTAATCTTTGTTTAAGCAATTTCATTTGTAGATCAACTCTTTGAGATGCAGTAGGAGTATCAAAAAGTTTCTTAAATTGATTCCAAGCAGACCATGCATCTTTGAAATTCTCAATATGTACAAACATGTGTTTAATTACAAAAGAGTGCAATAAAGCAAGTATTTTTTCATCTTTTAATTGCCATTTTTCTAAAGAAACAACATCGGTTGGCTTAGTTGGAGTAGTATCACCATCACAAATATCATGCCATAATTCATTATAAATCAAAGTATTATGCATGTGCCGACTCCAAGATTTGTAATTCTTGGGTCCATATAACTGATATGATTCTGTGAATAGATTGATTAATTTTGACATGATGGTAGATTTCCTTACATCAAAATTGCAATTGAATGATCACATGACCACACTAAATAATCCTCAAAACACCAAAAGAGAGACACAAGATACCAGAAACAAAGAGTACACAGTCCACACAAAAAGAGCAGTTTAAAGGCTTGGCCTTGACCCTTTAAATGTCTCGTTGAAAAGAAAGTTTGAGAGAGTATTACACTAAAATATTCTCAACTTCTGAGTTTCAATACTACAATCAACTATTTCAAAATTTGATCCTTTTACAAGATTTATAACCTTTTACAAATAGAAATATATGCCCCCTTAAGATAGAAAAATCAAACAAGAAGTAACACTTCTCAAAAATTAATAACCAAAATCCTTTTACATATTTAAAAAAAAAATAATAATAATAAAAAAATAAAATAAAATAAAATAAATCTCCATTTAAAATGAAAATCATAATTAAATCCACTTTATCACTCCAAAAATTACATTACATAAAGTTATAACTTCTTATATACATATCTTTATGTGAAACAATTTATTTGTCTCCCAAAAACGTAAACAAATAACAATTCTCTTGAAACTTGTGCCAAGTTGTATTATATGCAAATAATGGTGTTATAATAAGTGGAATGAAACTAATTTAATTTCCAACTAAGCCGTTCAAACCCTAAATCCATGACACCTACCATGCAACAATACATTGATCAATGAATAGATGAGAAAATTTTGGAGCGAATGGCGTTGACAAAGCATAACCCAAAAGTTAAAATAGTGTTGGCACTGTTGTGAACTTCTAGTCCGGTCGATGGATCGGCCCTTTGTAGTTTCTGAGATCAGAATATATGAATCTAGTCCGGTTGATGGATATATGAGATCAGAATATATGAATATATGTGAACTTCTAGTCCGGTTGATGGAACGGCCCTTTGTAGTCTCGTTGGATTTCTGTTGTTTTTTCTAATCTTAGTTGAGATGAATATGGAGGCCACCAGCAGTCTTATGAGTGTGGCTACGACCACATGGATTCCCAAATCTGGTGCTCGCAAGTATGTTTCCAGAGCTCTTGGGAAACCCTTGGTGCAGAGAAAAAAGCTGGCGACGGCTGGGAAAATTTATTAATATGATCCTCAATTAAGTAACAATACTAATGTAATATGACATAAATAAAGTAACAATACTAATGTAATATGCCTCAATTAAGGGGTGATGTGCCACTATTTAGGGATTAACATGTCCCTCCATTTTAGACAAGTGTTGTCCACAATGCTTGAGTAATTCTAGATGCTTTTGTATAAAAGACTCATCTTCCCAAGTGGAATCTTCAGCAAGTAGTTTCTTCCACTTAATAAGATACTCTGAAATGGATTTATTCCTCAACTGGTGAATTCTTATGTTAATGATAGCTTCAAGCCCCAATATGATTTTTCCTTCTTTGTCAAGTTATGGAAATATAGTTTGAATGAGGATCTTGTCACCTATAACCTTCTTTAAGCATGAAACATGGAAAACTGGGTGTACTTGTGAAGATGCCTGTAGCTCCAATTTGTATTCCATTGTACCAATATTTTGCACCACCTTATAAGGGCCATAGTGCATTGGTGATAATTTATTATCCTTCTTAGCTTACTTGAGGGACATCTGTTTGTATGGTTGTAGTCTTAAAAAAACCCAATCCCTGACTTCAAAACCTATTTCACTACGATGTTGATATGCTTGTTGTTTCATGCGATTATGTGCCATGGTCAGGTTATCCTTTAAGAGTTGGAGAACTTGTTGTGGATGCTCGTTGTGATATTCCACTTCTTGAACCATAAATTTTTATTTTAGATAAGAAGTGATGGACGGTGGGTGATATCCATAGAGCACCATAAAAGGTGTCATTTTTGTTGCAGTATGAAAAGAAGTGTTATACCACCATTCTTCCAAGGGTAACCACTTGAACCATTATGTTTGTTTATTAGAGAGAAAGAAACAAAGGTATCCTTCCATACATTTCCCCACTATCTTAGTTTATCCATCATATTAGGAATGATAAGATGAGCTATGAGCCAATTGAGTACCCAAACAAGAAAATATTTTATTCCAAAAATTTCTAGTGAATATGGGATCTCTGTCACTTACAATAATCTTTGGGATTCCATGTATATTTTGAACTATCTCCATGAATGTGGTGGAAACTATATTGTATTTGAAAGGATGAGAGAGTGCACAAAAGTGTGCATACTTGGTAATACTATTAACAATCACCATGATGACACTCTTTCCTTCAGACTTTGGTAACCCTGTGAGGAAATCCATGGAAACCTTCTCCCAACACTAACTTGGGATGGCTAATGGTTGTAAAAAACCTGGGGTCTTAATTGTTTCCTCATTATTTTGTTGGAAAACCAAACATTCTGCAACAAACCTTTGAACATCAGTTTTAAGGCCATCCCAAAAACATTCATTCTTGACCATGTGATAGGTTTTCAAAAATATTGAGTGCCCTCCTACCAGAGAGGTGTGCAATTCCAAAAGAACATTTTGTTTGAATTGAGAGTTATTACATAAATATAAGAGATCTTTGTACCATAGTGAATCATTTTTCCATGTAAGTGTATCTGATGCACTGGAATCCTGCTACAACCTTTGAATGAGAGTCCACACTTTTCCGTCATTCTTCCATTCATCCCTTGATTATGTTACGCAAGCAGGTTGGATGATCAAGATAACACAGAGAAAGACCTCAACATCTTCATCCTTTCTTGAGACTCCACCTGCCACAACATTTTGCTTCCCTTTTTTGTAGATGATTTCAAAATCATAACCCAACATCTTGGTCAACCATTTTTATTGTTCTTCTGAAGACAGTCTTTATTCTAAGAAGTATTTAAGGCTGTCATGATCTATTTTGACCTTGAAATTCCTACTGATTAGGTAAGGGCGTCATTGCTTCAATTCATGTATTATTTCCATCATCTCCTTCTCATAAATGGTTTTGCGTAAGTCATTTCCCTTGAGTGACCAAAATTCAAAACCAAGGATCCTTCCTTCTTGCATTAGAACAACACCAATGCCATTTCCCGAGGCATCACATTCCATAAAAGGTTTTTATGAAGTCTAATGTCGTCAAGACATGATAGTTTCACATTGACTCTTTAAGTTGTTCAAAATCTTGATTTTTCTCTGGAATCCATGAAAATGAATCCTTCTTAGTTAATTCCATTAAAGGTGTTGCTATTCTTCCATAGTTTCGAACAAACTTGCGGTAGTAACCTGTCAAACCCAAAAATCCTCTAATATTATTCAATGTTTTGGGAATCGGCTAGTCCATCATGGCCTTAATATTGTTAGGGTATACCTTGACACCTTCATGAGATACAATATGACCCAAGTACTCTACCTCATTCACCCCAAATAAACATTTGGATGGTTTGGTATATAGTTGTTTCTCCTTTAGTAGTTGTAGCACCCTGTCAACATGTCGAACATGATCCTCCCAAGACTTGCTATAGATTAGTATATCATCAAAAAATACTAACAAAAAATTTCGAAGGAAGGGCTTGAAAATAGAATTCATCAACCTTTGGAATGTGGAAGGTGCATTCGTAAGGAAAAAATGCATGACCAAAAAATCATAATGTCCTTCATGAGTTCAGAATGATTTTTTTGGGATATTTGATTCCTTCATTCTAATATGATGATACCTTGTACGTAGATCCAACTTTGTGAAGTATATTGCTCCATGTAGTTCATCTAACAATTCATCAATGACGGGAATGGGAAACTTATCTTTAAGGGTGATCTTGTTGATATTTCTATAATCTAGACACATACACCATGATCCCTCTTTCTTGAGTACCATTACCACCAGTGCAGAGTAAGAAGTTTGGCTAGGTCTAATAATTCCAGCCTATAACATTTCTTCAACCATACACTCAATTTCATTCTTCTAGGCATAAGGGGATCTATAAGGCCTGATGTCAGGAGGAACACTCCCAGGAATTAGGTGAATAACATGATCATGATCGCAAGTGGGTGGAAGACGTCTAGGAATATCTTCAAATACTTTGGAATTCCTATCAATGATTCCTTGTATATCTAGGGGAATAGATGGCTTAGATGTTTGAACATCTAGTGAGCATAGTTGTACAATTACACCCTGATGCCCCGTTTTCAATAATTTTGTCATACCATTAGAGCTTATCACCTTACTAGCTTTCCTTGTGATACCCCTTAACTCAATCTCCTTTCCTTCAAATGAAAAATTCATCAAACGTACTTGAAAATTAAAATCCATTGTTCCTATTGATTATAACCATTGGACTCCTAGTACGGAATCAACACCACCCATGGGTATAGAAATAATTGGAATATTCATTACATATTCCCCCATAGTAAGATTGATCTTATGGAATTTTCCTTAGAAATTGATAGTTCCTCCATTTCAAATCATTACTTGAAACTCTGGAGCTGGATATATAAAGAAATTGAGAGCTTTGGCTAATTTATAGTGAATGAAATTATGAGTACTGCCATAATAAATTATAACTATTACTTTTTTATTTTTTATATATCCTTCGATATTGAGGGTTTGAGGAGTGACAATTCCAGCCAATGCATTACATGATATGGTGGGAGTCAACTCTCCAGAAGAAATATCTTCTACATTTTCATCTTGATATGGTTCTTGTTCGTGTTCTTCTTCATCTTCACAATATATGTAGGACAATTTATTCTCACCACACTTATGTCCCTTATTGTATTTGTTGTCATAATTCAAGCATAAACCTTTTTCTTTTCTTTCCTTCCAATTGTTGAGGTGTGATGCAAGAGAATTTCCTTCAGCATTAAAGAGGCCAAGTGGAAGACAACGCAACACCAACGCATGAATTTCAAATTAGCTTTGATCCCAAGGAGGGAAATTTTGTTTTGATAGTTTGAAAACATTGTATTAAAGGTATTTTATTGTTTTGAGGCAAGAGCCATCAACTAAGGCCACTGAAGTGTAATCACCTTAAATATCAAATAAGATTTGTACAGATGTTGAGCATTAGCTTGTATTTGATTGTAATGGCCATTTATTGTCATAAGGCCTTAGTAGATAGGTGTCTTAACTTTTAAGTTCTGATAGGACAACATTGAAGTAGTCAATAGGAAGGCTCGAGAAGACCCTTGTTGTATAGATATATGTATTGTATGCCCAAATGAGGTGGTTGAATGTTATGGTAGAGGTTGTCGAATATTATTGTTAGTGAGAGAGTTGTTGAAGCTTAGGAAGAGTTACAAAGAGCTCTAGGAGTCCATGTACATAATTTACTGAATGAATACAAGAATAGAGGTTTGATTCCATATGTATGGTGTTGTGTTCATCTGAATTATCTGAGTACATGTGATGTTTCTTTATGTTCTCTATTCTTGAATTCACTGAATGCATGTGATATTTATTTATGTCTTCCTGCTAATATGTATTTCATGTATAGAAATGATTTTAATGGTTAAGAGTGGAAGTCTTTGATGCTTATATAAGTTTCATTGATTTCTCTTCTAAGATTCTTGGTGCAAGGAGTGCATAGTTTTTGCAAGGAGTGTGTAGGCCGAGTCGAAAAATACTTAAAATCACAAGAGAGATAACGTGAATTTATAGTGGAAGTGAAAGGAGTGCACAATTGTTTAGCTGAAGTGCAGAGAGTGTGCAATTATAGCTTGGAAGGGTTCAGAGGAGGAATCACCTCGAGCAGACAAAGCTCGGGAGAGCTAGAGGAAAGTGTTGCATAGATTGTGCAAGGTGTGCAAGGATTGCATAGAGATAGATTGCTTCCTAAGGAGGGAGGATTGATCCAGGTGGATATTGGTGTCCACCCACCTTTTCCAAATGGCTCAAAACAAATTTCTGGCAATTTTGGCAATTTACTATTTTCAGCAGGTTTTAACTTCCAGGGCCATTTTGAGGGACCAAATGAAGGTTTTTCAAGATCGAGGATCTCAATGATATCAAAAGCCATGATTGATTCCCCAAAATGAATATCCTTAATGATACCTTTCCAATGAGCTATCACACACCTAAAACGAAGATCATATGCAAAAGTTACGACCCCGGGAAGTTGATATACTCACTTACCCAAACGGGGCCCACATGACTTTTGGTGCTTCATCTCCCAGGGTTAGGTTTTTGGATGTCTAGGGTTTTTAGCATTCCTTCTTATTGTAAAAAGGCCTTCAAATCCTCATTGTAATCATCTTCTTGCGAATGCAAGTAGCTGTCACATCACTTCTCACAGATAAGCTACCACCATTCTAGTGAGTCTTCCACTTTGTATTTTTACAGTCTCTGTACATTTCTTTCATTAATAGAAATCGTGTATTACTGTATATCTGTGTTTATGGTTGCATCTCCAATACATTTATGTTATATTATTGAATATCTATGATATCTCTGTGCATTTCATTATTATATCTCCGATCTCATTTTGTGCTGAAAATAATCCAGATCAGTGGTATCAGAGCAGGCTGCTCTTGATCATTTTTTCAGTGCATGTCCCCGATGAGATCTGAGTATAGCAAGTTGTGTCTCGAGCTTGTCTCTCTTGAAGACAATATCTCTTACACACCCAAGAAACCCTCAATGGTGGAAGAAAATAAAAACGACGGAGCAGACGATCCTATCAATTTGTTGCTTGAGCAAGCTCTCACGCGACAGAGGGATGAAATGATGGAGAATTTTTCCCACATACTTCAATGCCTGTCGATAGAATCAGGTGCATATTCATCAAGTGACCACTTTGGAGGCACCTCACCTTTCAAGGTACAAGTTAATTTTGATATTCCTGTATTTGAAGGACAGATAGATGCAGAAGCCCTAGAAAAATGGTTAACTCTGCTGGAAGGCTATTTCTCTGTTCACACTTTTTCTGACAAAGAAAAGATCACCTTTGCACTTCTTAAAGCTCTCCCTCATGTCAAACATTGGTGAGAAATTTACTGGGAGAAAATTTCCACAGAGGAGTCTAAAATATATGGGGCCGATCCCACTTGGGATTTTTTTGTGGATGCGGTAAAAGAACAGTATTACCCTGTTGGAAACTATGAGGACCAGTACATGAGATGGACCACACTGCGGCAAGAGAGGGGCCAAGCAGTTCTATAGTTCACCAATACCTTCCATACCTTGCACACCAAGCTAGGTATCAAAGACTCTGAGCGACATTTGGTTCTGAAATACCATGGGGCTCTACACAAATACATCCAAACTGAAATGGATTTTATGGACATATCATCACTCGGTGTTTCTTATCGATATGTTGTTAAAATTGAACAAAAATTTAAGCACCAGAACAAACGAGAATTCAGGTCTGCAAATCCGCAACAACCAAAGTATGAAAAAGACGGCCCTAACAAGCAGTCTCCCGAAAACCAGTCCAAGACACAAGAAAAGAAGGGTCACAGGAAGACAAAGAAGGACACCGAAAAATGGTGCAAGTTCCACAAAAGCCCCTGTCACAACACCGATGAATGTCGCTCAAAACAGTCATTGGTGGCCAAGATCAAAGACAAAAAGCCGAACCCTAATTCAAAATTGGATTCTGAAAATAATGGTAAAGGACAGATCATTGATGCAGACCCCACTACTATTGTCGCGACCGCAACAATTCAACCAGAAGAACCAACAGATCTTGAAGAGGGGGAGCACCTTTTTCATTCACAAATTTGGGTGAAGGGGACCCCACTACATTTTATTGTTGATAGCGGAAGCCAGAAGAGCCTCATCTCAGCAGAGGTCATCAAACAGTTGGGATTTTCGACAACACCACACCCATAGCCATACAACATTGGGTGGCTTCGGCAAGGACGAGATCTCCATGTCAACCAACAGTGTCGATTGTCATATGGCATCCAACCCTTCAAGGATGAGGTATTATGTGATGTTTCCCCACCGGATGTCTGTGATGTTCTCTTGGGCCAACCATATATGTGGAGACGCCATGTTGTTTATGAGTCTCGACCCCGTAGTGTCATTGTTACTTTGGGGGGTCATCACTACAGAATACCATAGGTAGTTTCGACTACTATTCCACCTAAAAGGTGTCGCAAGGTAGTATCTCATACTGCAAAATTCAGCTTCTTCACAAGATGTTCAAAAGGAGAACAAAAGGACACTGCAACCACTATAGCCTTTCCCCAAGCACCTTCTATCCAACAGAAGCAGGTCGACAAGGCTGCAAAAAAGTGTAAATATTCCTTCTTCACATCGTCCTCTCATGTATCTTGACTTGTTGAGCAGCCTCAACCGCAACAGGTTCATGACAAATTTCCACAAACTGAGCAGTGTGACGTCTCCAGCAAGACAAACAGCTCACCAAGATGCAGATTCAACAAATGCTTTTACCTCTCCCTCGGGAACTCAACTCAATGGAGACCATTACTTCCTAAGGAGGTAGGATTGATCTAGGTGGATATCGGTGTCCACCCACATTTTCCAAATGGCTCAAAATGACTTTCTAGCAATTTTGGCAATTTACTATTTTCAGCAAGTTTTAACTTCCGGGGCCATTTTGAGGGCCCAAATGAAGGTTTTTTGAGATCAAGGTTCTCAATGATATTCGAAGGCATGATTGAGCCCCAAAAATGAATCTCCTCAATGATACCTTTCCAACGAGCTATCACACGCCTAAAACAGAGATCGTATGCAAACATTACGACCCCGGGAAGTTGATGTACTCACTTACCCAAACGGGGCCCACATGACTTTTGGTGCTTCATCTCCCAGGGTTAGGTTTTTGTATGTCTAGGGTTTTAGACATTCCTGCTTATTGTAAAAATTCCTTCAGAGCCTCATTGTAATCATCTTCTTACAAATGTGAGTAGCCGTCACATCTCTTCTCAGAGATAAGCTGCCACCATTCTAGCGAGTCTTCCACTCTTTATTTTTATAGTCTCTGTACATTTCTTTCTTTAATAGAAATTGTGTATTACTGTATATCTGTGTTTATGGTTTCATCTCCGATATATTTCTATTATATTATTGAATATCTGTGATATCTCTTTTCATTTCTTTATTATATCTCCGATCTCATTTCGTGCCGAAAATAATCCGGATCAGTGGTATCAGAGCAGGCTTCTCTTGATCATTTTTTTCAGTGCATGTCACCGACGAGGTCCGAGTATAGCAAGTTGGGTCTTGAGCTTGTCTCTCTTGAAGACAATCTCTATCGCACAGCTAATAAACCCTCAATGGTAGAAGAAAAGAAAAACGACGGAGCAGATGATCCTATCAATCTGTTGCTTGAGCAAGCTCTCACGCGACAGAGGGACGAAATGATGGAGTATTTTTCCCACATCCTTCAACGCCTGCCGATAGCATCAGACTCATCTTCATCAAGCGTCCACTTTGGAGGCACCTCGCCTTTCAAGGTACAAGCTAATTTTGATATTCCTGTATTTGAAGGACAGATAGATGCAGAAGCCCTAGAAAAATGGTTAACTTTGCTGGAAGGTTATTTCTCTGTTCACAATTTTTTCGACAAAGAAAAGATCACCTTTGCACTCCTTAAGGCTCTCCCTCATGTCAAACATTGGTGGGAAATTTACTGGGAGAAAATTTCCACAGAGGAGTCTGGAATATATGGGGCCGATCCCACTTGGGATTTTTTTGTGGATGCGGTAAAAGAATAGTATTACCCTGTTGGCAACTATGAGGACCAGTACATGAGATGGATCACACTATGAAAAGAGAGGGGCCAAGCAGTTCCGGAGTTCACCAATACCTTCCATACCTTGTGCACCAAGCTGGGTATCAAAGACTCCGAGCGACATTTGGTTCTGAAATACCGTGGGGCTCTACACAGATACATCCAAACTGAAATGGATTTTCTGGACATCTCATCACTCAATGCTGCTTATCGATATGTTGTTAAAATTGAGTAGAAATTTAAGCACCAGAACAAACAGGAATTCGGGTCTGCAAATCCGCAACAACCAAAGTATGACAAAGACGACCCTAACAAGAAGTCTCCCGAAAACCAGTCCAAGACAAAAGAAAAGAAGGGTCACAGGAAGACAAAGAAGGAAACTAGAAAATGGTGCGAGTTCCACAAAAGCCCCTGGAACAACACCAATGAATGTCGCTCAAAATAGTCATTGGTGGCCGAGATCAAAGACAAAGAGATGAACCCTGATTCAGGATCAGATTCTAAAAATAATGGTAAAGGACAGATCATTGACGTAGACCCCACTACTATTGTCGCGACCGCAACAATTCAACCAGAAGAACCAATAGATCCTGAAGAGGGGGAGTGCCTTTTTCATTCATAGATGTGGGTGAAGGGGACCCCGCTGCATTTTATTGTTGATAACAGAAGCTAGAAGAGCGTCATCTCAGCAGAGGTCATCAAACATTTGGGATTGTCGACAACACCACACCCATAGCCATACAACATTGGGTGGCTTTAGCAAGGACGAGATCTCCGTGTCAACCAACAGTGTCGATTGTCATACGACATCCAACCCTTCAAGGATGAGGTATTATCTGATGTTTCCCCACTGGATGTCTGTGATGTTCTCTTGGTCCAACCATATATGTGGAGAGGCCATGTTGTTTATGAGTCTCGACCCCGTAGGGGGGTCATCTCTACAGAATACCAGAGGTAGTTCCAACTATTGTTCCACCTAAAAGGTGCTGCAAGGTAGTATCTCATACTGCAAAATTCAGCTTCTTCACAATCTGTTCAAAAGGAGAACAAAAGGACACTGCAACCACTATATCCTTGCCCCAAGCACCTTCTATCCAAAAAAATTTGGTCAACAAGGCTGCAGAAAAGTGCAAAGATTCCTTTTGCACATCGTCCTCTCATGTATATCGACTTGTTGAGCAGCCTCAACCGTAATAGGTTCATGACATATTTCCACAAACTGAGCAGCACGACGTCTCCAACAAGACAAGAAGCTCACCAAGATGCAGATTCAACAAATGCTTTTCCCTCTCCCCAGGGAACTCAATGCAATGGAGACCATTGCTTCCTAAGGAGGGAGGATTGATCCAGGTGGATATCGGTGTACACCCACCTTTTCGAAATGGCTCAAAATGGATTTTTGGCAATTTTGGCAATTTACTATTTTCAGCAAGTTTTAACTTCCAAGGCCATTTTGAGGGACCAAATGAATGTTTTTCAAGATCGAGGTTCTTAATGATAGTTGAAGGCATGATTGATCCCCCAAAATGAATATCCTTGATGATACCTTTCCAACGAGCTATCACACGCCTAAAATGGAGATCGTATGCAAAAGTTACAACCCCAGGAAGTTGATGTACTCACTTACCCAAACGGGGCCCACATGACTTTTGGCACTTCATCTCCCAGGGTTAGGTTTTTGGATGTCTAGGGTTTTCAGCATTCCTGCTTATTGTAAAAAGGCCTTCAGAGCCTCATTGTAATCATCTTCTTGCGAATGCGAGTAGCCGTCACATCTCTTCTCAGAGATAAGCTGCCACCATTCTAGCAAGTCTTCCACTCTGTATTTATACAGTCTGACATTTATTTCATTAATAGAAATCATGTATTACTGTATATCTGTGTTTATGGTTGCATCTCCGATACATTTCTGTTATATTATTGAATATCTGTGATATCTCTGTGCATTTCTTTACTATATCTTCGATCTCATTTCGTGCTGAAAATAATCTGGATCAATGGTATCAGAGAAGGCTTCTCTTGATCGTTTTTTTCAGTGCATGTCCCTGAAGAGGTCCGAGTATAGCAAGTTGGGTCTCAAGCTTGTCTCTCTTGAGGACAATCGCTCTCGCACACCCAGGAATTTACAGTTGAAGTGAAAGGAGTGCACAATTCTTGAGCTGAAGTGCATAGAGTGTGCAATTTATCTCTATGCAATCCTTGCACACCTTGCACAATCTATGCAACACTTTCCTCTATCTCTCCTGAGCTTTGTCTGCTCGAGGTGATTCCTCGTCTGAACCCTCCCAAGCTATAATTTCACACTCTCTGTACTTCAGCTGAACAATTGTGCACTCCTTTCACTTCCACTGTAAATTCACGTTATCTCTCTTGTGATTTCAAGTCTTTTTCGACTCGACCTACACACTCCTTGCAGGAACTGTGCACTCCTTGCACCAAGAATCTTAGAAGAGAAATCAATGAAATTTATATAAGCATCAAAGACTTCCACTCTTAACCATAAAAATCATGTCTATACATGAAAGACATATTAGCAGAAAGACATAAAGAAATATCACATGCATTCAGTGAATTCAAGAACAGAGAACATAAAGAAACATCACATGTACTCACATAACTCAGATGAACACAACACCATACATATGGAATCAAACCTCTATTCTTGTATTCATTCAGTAAATTATGTACATGGACTCCTAGAGCTCTTTGTAACTCTTCCTAAGCTTCACCAACTCTCTCTGCAACAATAATATTCGACAACCTCTACCATAACATTCAACCACCTCATTTGGGCATACAATACATATATCTATACAACAAGGGTCTTCTCGAGCCTTCCTATTGACTACTTCAATGTTGTCCTATCAGAACTTAAAAGTTAAGACACCTATCTACTAAGGCCTTATGACAATAAATGGCCATTACAATCAAATACAAGCTAATGCTCAACATCTGTACAAATCTTATTTGATATTTAAGGTGATTACACTTCAGTGGCCTTAGTTGATGGCTCTTGCCTCAAAACAATAAAATACCTTTAATACAATGTTTTCAAACTATCAAAACAAAATTTCCCTCCTTGGGATCAAAGCTAATTTGAAATTCATGCGTTGGTGTTGCGTTGTCTTCCACTTGGCCTCTTTAATGCTGAAGGAAATTCTCTTGCATCACACCTCAACAATTGGAAGGAAAGAAAAGAAAAAGGTTTATGCTTGAATTATGACAACAAATACAATAAGGGACATAAGTGTGGTGAGAATAAATTGTCCTACATATATTGTGAAGATGAAGAAGAACACGAACAAGAACCATATCAAGATGAAAATGTAGAAGATATTTCTTCTGGAGAGTTGACTCCCACCATATCATGTAATGCATTGGCTGGAATTGTCACTCCTCAAACCCTCAATATCGAAGGATATATAAAAAATAAAAAAGTAATAGTTATAATTTATTATGGCAGTACTCATAATTTCATTCACTATAAATTAGCCAAAGCTCTCAATTTCTTTATATATCCAGCTCCAGAGTTTCAAGTAATGATTTGAAATGGAGGAACTATCAATTTCTAAGGAAAATTCCATAAGATCAATCTTACTATGGGGGAATATGTAATGAATATTCCAATTATTTCTATACCCATGGGTGGTGTTGATTCCGTACTAGGAGTCCAATGGTTATAATCAATAGGAACAATGGATTTTAATTTTCAAGTACGTTTGATGAATTTTTCATTTGAAGGAAAGGAGATTGAGTTAAGGGGTATCACAAGGAAAGCTAGTAAGGTGATAAGCTCTAATGGTATGACAAAATTATTGAAAACGGGGCATCAGGGTGTAATTGTACAACTATGCTCACTAGATGTTCAAACATCTAAGCCATCTATTCCCCTAGATATACAAGGAATCATTGATAGGAATTCCAAAGTATTTGAAGATATTCCTAGACGTCTTCCACCCACTTGCGATCATGATCATGTTATTCACCTAATTCCTGGGAGTGTTCCTCCTGACATCAGGCCTTATAGATCCCCTTATGCCTAGAAGAATGAAATTGAGTGTATGGTTGAAGAAATGTTATAGGCTGGAATTATTAGACCTAGCCAAACTTCTTACTCTGCACTGGTGGTAATGGTACTCAAGAAAGAGGGATCATGGTGTATGTGTCTAGATTATAGAAATATCAACAAGATCACCCTTAAAGATAAGTTTCCCATTCCCGTCATTGATGAATTGTTAGATGAACTACATGGAGCAATATACTTCACAAAGTTGGATCTACGTACAAGGTATCATCATATTAGAATGAAGGAATCAAATATCCCAAAAAAATCATTCTGAACTCATGAAGGACATTATGATTTTTTGGTCATGCATTTTTTCCTTACGAATGCACCTTCCACATTCCAAAGGTTGATGAATTCTATTTTCAAGCCCTTCCTTCGAAATTTTTTGTTAGTATTTTTTGATGATATACTAATCTATAGCAAGTCTTGGGAGGATCATGTTCGACATGTTGACAGGGTGCTACAACTACTAAAGGAGAAACAACTATATACCAAACCATCCAAATGTTTATTTGGGGTGAATGAGGTAGAGTACTTGGGTCATATTGTATCTCATGAAGGTGTCAAGGTATACCCTAACAATATTAAGGCCATGATGGACTAGCCGATTCCCAAAACATTGAATAATATTAGAGGATTTTTGGGTTTGACAGGTTACTACCGCAAGTTTGTTCGAAACTATGGAAGAATAGCAACACCTTTAATGGAATTAACTAAGAAGGATTCATTTTCATGGATTCCAGAGAAAAATCAAGATTTTGAACAACTTAAAGAGTCAATGTGAAACTATCATGTCTTGACGACATTAGACTTCATAAAAACCTTTTATGGAATGTGATGCCTCGGGAAATGGCATTGGTGTTGTTCTAATGCAAGAAGGAAGGATCCTTGGTTTTGAATTTTGGTCACTCAAGGGAAATGACTTACGCAAAACCATTTATGAGAAGGAGATGATGGAAATAATACATGAATTGAAGCAATGACGCCCTTACCTAATCAGTAGGAATTTCAAGGTCAAAATAGATCATGACAGCCTTAAATACTTCTTAGAATAAAGACTGTCTTCAGAAGAACAATAAAAATGGTTGACCAAGATGTTGGGTTATGATTTTGAAATCATCTACAAAAAAGGGAAGCAAAATGTTGTGGCAGGTGGAGTCTCAAGAAAGGATGAAGATGTTGAGGTCTTTCTCTGTGTTATCTTGATCATCCAACCTGCTTGCGTAACATAATCAAGGGATGAATGGAAGAATGACGGAAAAGTGTGGACTCTCATTCAAAGGTTGTAGCAGGATTCCAGTGCATCAGATACACTTACATGGAAAAATGATTCACTATGGTACAAAGATCTCTTATATTTATGTAATAACTCTCAATTCAAACAAAATGTTCTTTTGGAATTGCACACCTCTCTGGTAGGAGGGCACTCAATATTTTTGAAAACCTATCACATGGTCAAGAATGAATGTTTTTGGGATGGCCTTAAAACTGATGTTCAAAGGTTTGTTGCAGAATGTTTGGTTTTCCAACAAAATAATGAGGAAACAATTAAGACCCCAGGTTTTTTACAACCATTAGCCATCCCAAGTTAGTGTTGGGAGAAGGTTTCCATGGATTTCCTCACAGGGTTACCAAAGTCTGAAGGAAAGAGTGTCATCATGGTGATTGTTAATAGTATTACCAAGTATGCACACTTTTGTGCACTCTCTCATCCTTTCAAATACAATATAGTTTCCACCACATTCATGGAGATAGTTCAAAATATACATGGAATCCCAAAGATTATTGTAAGTGACAGAGATCCCATATTCACTAGAAAATTTTGGAAGAAAATATTTTCTTGTTTGGGTACTCAATTGGCTCATAGCTCATCTTATCATTCTCAATCTGATGGATAAACTAAGATAGTGGAAAAATGTATGGAAGGATACCTTTGTTTCTTTGTCTCTAATAAACAAACACAATGGTTCAAGTGGTTACCCTTGGAAGAATGGTGGTATAACACTTATTTTCATACTGCAACAAAAATGACACTGTTTATGGTGCTCTATGGATATCACCCATCGTCCATCACTTCTTATCTAAAATAAAAATTTATGGTTCAAGAAGTGGAATATCACAACAAGCATCAACAACAAGTTCTCAAACTCTTAAAGGATAACCTGACCATGGCACATAATTGCATGAAACAACAAGCATATCAACATCGTAGTGAAATAGGTTTTGAAGTCGGGGATTGGGTATTTTTTAGACTACAACCATACAAACAGATGTCCCTCAAGTAAGATAAGAAGGATAATAAGTTATCACCAATTCACTATGGCCCTTATAAGGTGGTGCAAAATATTGGTACAATGGAATACAAATTGGAGCTACATGCATCTTCACGAGTACACCTTGTTTTCCATGTTTCATGCTTAAAGAAGGTTATAGGTGACAATATCCTCATTCAAACTATATTTCCATAACTTGACAAAGAATGCAAGAGCCATTAACTAAGGCCACCGAAGGTGACACATGCACAATTGTTCAGCTGAAGTGCAGAGAGTGTGCAATTACAGCTCTGAAGGGTTTAGAGGAGGAATCACCTCGAGCAGACAAAGCTCAGGAGAGATAGAGCAAAGTGTTGCATAGATTGTGCAAGGTGTGCATGTATACTACTTTGAGTATAATGATCTATGTTAAAAGACCTTGCAAGGAGTGCATAGGGATGACACCACTTAGAAAGTGTAAAAATATTCTAAGGAAAAAGAAATCTTTCAGGATTTGTTGGCCCTTGGTTATGGAAGGAAGCGAAGATCAAGGAAGAAAAGGTAAAACAAGAACTGTGTGGGAAACACAGTGATTGTCACTGGGTCGATGTAATCAAAAGAGCAGAAAAGGTGGAGTGAAGTATGAAAAAGAAAGATGTTGGATGAGGAGATCAAGGATGACAGATCAGCAAGAGAAAAGAATCATGGACAACTCAACAAGAAGATAAAGACACCATTGAATGCTTTGGATCACTGCGCGATGAGGAAGGAAAGACAGGATGGCGAAGCCCAGAAAATGTGGGTCAATTTGACCTAGGGTTTTAGACACCTAGGGTTTTGGGTAATTAGGGTTTTGACACCTAGATTTCGACCTAAGGTTGTTGGTGAGGGACTGTAATGTATAAATAGAGTTCAAGAGGACCTAGGTTAGGTCGGTAGTAGCATTGGGTATTGCTATTGATTGTGGTTTATTGAGAGATTATTGTACTGTGAGAGAGAGAAGTTCCAAGAGTGAGAGCCTTCTAGTATTGTAAGATATTCAAATGGGTGCAAAGAGAAGATCTTGTAGCTGGGTGTGCAGGAAGGGGAGAGAAGGTGAGAAGAAGAGAGAGGATCTGTTGGCTAGAACGTAGATCAAAACTGTAAGATTTATCTTAATATATCATAAGCACAGTTATGTGGATGTAGCCCTAGAGAGAGGGTGAACCATGCACATTTTGTGTTGTATGTGTGATTGATGCCTGGATTTCTATCATTGTTATGTTGTCATTTTCATTATTGTGTTATATCAGATCTATAGCTGCGCAGAGTAGATATAGATGATAAGTGACACATGAATGCTACATTATTGTTGTATTAGTTCCGCTTGATATTCCCCTAGTTGTAGACATATTTGTCCTGCAACCCTCCTCTTATCTGCTTCAAGTGAGACTGCATCTGCTTCACAGGTGTTGCCAAAAGGGCCAGTAGCTAGGGATTTTTGGTGCGCTCTTGGAGTGAACCTCGAGCCTGCCCATGCGCCAACAAATGGTTTCATTGTCGGGACATAACAAATTTTAAGGGAATGTCAAGGTGGTTCCCATCAAAGACAAAGATTCAAAAGTGTATAGAGGATCAAGAGAGGGACTTCGCTGAATCCCAAAACAAGAACCTTAAACTGAGTACTAAAGATTGGCTACAAAGATACATCTTCACTGACATTCATGAGATCTTCTTCGGAGGAATCCACCAAGATTTGTTTGAGTGGTTGGCTAGGTTATCCAATACCCAGTTCGAGATCATATCTAGACCTCTTGTGGTTTCGACACCGGCACTGATCTAGAAGGTCAAGAGAGTTGACAACGATGTATACAGAGAAGTAGATCATTGGTTTGATAGTACCATTGGAGGGTATATCACCGATTTTGTTGTTGAAAGAACATAATCATATAGCCAAGCCAAGAGATACTTTTTCAAAGGACCCAGAGGAAAATTTTTGCACTTTTTGAAGTTGAGAATCAAGATGCTCTTGCATGAAAACCACATCTTGAAGATACAGTAGATTGGTCGGACCTGAAAAATGATAATGTTCAAGAACTCAGACAGTGACAACGACACAAAAGAAGGACATATGTGCAATGGGAAAGTATTCCGAGGGGTTCACCTTGAGAAATTGTTTAAGAAAAAATACAGAGAAGAGGGTATGAAAAAGAGCAAAAAAGGTGGAGCGAAGTATGAAAAAGAAAGTTGTTGGATGAGGAGATCAGGGATGACAGATCAACAAGAGAAAAGAATCATGGACAACTAAACAAGCAGAGAAAGACACCATTGAATGCTTTGGAGCACTGCATGACGAGGAAGGAAAGACAGGATGGCGAAGCCCAGAAAACGTGGGTCAAGTTGACCTAGGGTTTTAGACACCTAGGGTTTTGGGTAATTAGGGTTTTGACACCTAGGGTTTTGGGTAATTAGGGTTTGGACACCTAGATTTTCACCTAAGGATGTCGATGAGGGACTGTAATGTATAAATAGAGGTCAAGAGGACCTAGGTCAGGTCAGTAGTAGCATTGGGTATTCTATTGATTGTGGTTGATTGAGAGATTATTGTACTGTGAGAGAGAGAAGTGCCGAGAGTGAGAGCCTTCTAGTATTGTAAGATCTTCAGCTGGGTGTGAAGAGCAAATCCTATAGCTGGGTGTGCAGGAAGGGGAGAGAAGGAGAGAAGAAGAGAGAGGATCAGCTGGCCAGAGTGTAGATCAAAACTGTAAGCTTTATCTTAATATATCATAAGCACAGTTCTATGGATGTATCCCTAGAGAGAGGGTGAACCACGTACATTTTGTGTTGTATGTGTGATTGATGCCTGGATTTCTATCATTGTTATGTTGTCATTTTCATTATTGTGTTATATCAGATCTATAGCTGCACATAGTAGATCTAGAGTATAAGTGACACATGAATGCTACATTATTGTTGTATTAGTTCCACTTGATATTCCCCTGGTTGTAGACATCTTTGTCCTACAACCCCCCTCTTATCTACTTCGAGTGAGACTGCATCTGCTTTGTAGGTGTTTCCAAAAGGGCCAGTAGCTAGGGATTTTTGGTGCGCTCTTGGAGTGAACCTCGGGTCTTCCCCTGTGCCAACAAATGGTTCCATTGTCGGGACATAAATCTTTTTAAGAGAATTTCAAGGTGGTTTCAATCAAAGAAAAGATTCAAAAGTGTATAGAGGATCAAGAGAGGGACTTCGTTGAATCCCAAAACAAGAACCTTAAACTGAGTACTAAAGATTGGCTACAAAGATACATCTTCACTCACATTCATGAGATCTTCTTTGGAGGAATCCACCAAGAGTTGTTTGAGTGGTTGGCTAGGTTATCCGATACCCAGTTCAAGATCATGTCTAGACCTCTTGTGGTTTCAACACCAGCATTGAACCAGAAGGTCAAGAGAGTTGACAACGATGTATACAGAGAAGTAGATCATTGGTTTGATAGTACCATTGGAGGGTATATCACCGAGTTTGTTGTTGACAGAACATAATCATATAGCCAAGCCAAGAAATACTTTTTCAAAGGACCCAGAGGAAAATTTTTGCACTTTCTGAAGTTGAGAATCAAGATGCTCTTGCATGAAAACCACATCTTGAAGATACAGTAGATTGGTCGGACCTGAAAAATGCTAATGTTCAAGAACTCAGACAACGACAACGACACAAAAGAAGGACATACGTGCAATGGGAAAGTATTCCGAGGGGTTCACCTTGAGAACTTGTTTAAGAAAAAATATGGAGAAGAGGGTTTCTACAGTGGAGAAGAGGTAGATCTAATCGACGAAGAACATTCAAATCCCACTAGAACAAAAGAAGGGGAATTTGAAAAACTTCGCCAAAGTGATCCATAAGCCTCAGGAACTGCATGGACTAATGAACTAAGTAACATTAATCCTCCTATTGTATCAACAGTACCTTGTAGTCAGAATAGTCAGAACCACCAAAGTCCTCATAGCATTGTTACTGGTAGCTCAACATGTACTCAGACAAGAAGCCTAGTTAGCTCTACGGAAGATGAAATGAGGCCCCCTATCTTTAGAGGTGATGGATCTGAAGATCCATATCAACATTGGTTTCTGTGTGAATTCGTATGGAATATTAAAAGTATCACTGATGAAGCCATCAAGAGAACCCAGTTCAACACTACGCTAAGGGACCGCACAGTGAGCTAGTACATGAAACTTGTCCAAGGACTAGGGCAGACTAAGTCACTGAAAGAGATCAATAATGCATTGATTTTAGAGTTTTAGAAACCTAAGTCGGATTCACAATGTATTACAGAGCTAAAAGAGATCAAACAAAGGGTAGCAGAACTTGTTTGGGAGTTCGACCAGAGATTCAAGACCCTAACAGGCTGATTAACTTTTCAGATCCCCAATGAAGAGAACAAAGAATGGTTCATCACTACGTTGTTACCACACATCAGAGTCCCTCTGATGCAATAGAAGATTTCATCACAGGAAGAAGCTTTCAAAATCGCCATGAAGTTTGAATCAACACCTATGGGAGAATCGATCTCAAGCATGAGCCAGATCTTGAGTCAGCTAACTAGTTTATATTTACAGGTCAAGGATATGAAGAAAGATAGGGAAAATACAGAAGGGAAGATGTCTGGTGGGTAAGATGCATATTAGAAGTTCATGATAAGGAACATTGTCCCTTATTTCATGAGTATTTGGCCTTAGGAGCGTCGAGCCCCTTGAAGCAAGTTAACCTACCCTGGTGTGATGTGTGCAGAAATACACATCACCCATGTGAGTGCTATTACATGCAGAAGTATGTTCAGACACCCACAAACTTGTATTGCACATTTTGTAAATCAGTGGGGCATGATGATTGAGATTGTAGATCTTATGATCTCATGCATGAGAGGTCGAGTGACATATACAAGATTCAAGGTGAAGTACAACAAGAAGGAAACACTCTGCAGTACAACTTTCCAGGGAGAGGAAACTTCAATCCTCATGGTGGATATAGAGGATGAGGAGGAGGTATGGGTTGAGGCCGAGGACAAATAATATGTTATAATTGTGCACAACCAAGACAGTTAGTAAGGGATTTTCAGAATCCTTGCACAACTTGCAGTTATTGTAACTCCTTCAAGCATGTTATAGAGGAATGCCCTGTGCTACTGGCTAAGCTTCAGGAAAGACAAGGACCCTAATAGAACCCACACGTACAACTGATATATGTTGAACCTCACAGAACTAACCCTAGGGTCGCTATCATTACTCGAGGAGGTGCTGCTACAAGAGAGGATATAACAACCCAAAGAAATATCGTAGAAGATTCGGGTATAAGGAAAGTTGAGGAGAAGACTCGGGCTTTTGATGCAAAGAAAGAAAGACGAATCTTTGAGGAAGAAAGACATGATTTCGAGAGGATCCAAGGGTCCTCATATATAATGCAACCAGATGTAAAAGAATATGGAATTCCTCAGGCATTTGATCAATCAGATGCACATAAATAAGGAAAAGAGGTAAGTACGCTCATCGACTTTTTGTACACTTGTCTTAAATTAATTCAGAATGAGAAAGTTGTACAAGAGTTACAGAACCTAATCAGGTAGTATGAGCTAGGAAAGGTAGACCCCTTGCTGAACAGGGAAGTACACCAGATTGGTAAGAAGAGAAGAACAAACAAAGAATTAAATTTGAATGCTCAAATAGGAGAGTATGATATAGAATATGTGGTCCTCGACTTAGGGTTGGAGGTCAATGTCATGACGAAGAAAACTTGGGCACTGATGGGAAAACCCAAGCTGATATATTCCCCTATTAGGCTTCGCATGGCTAATCAACAAGTTGTTAGCCCATTTGGATGATTGGATCATGTCCCTGTGGACATCGACAGAGCTAGAACCTTTGCAGACTTTGAGGTAATTGAAATTGTTGATGATAGTTTCCCTTACCCTACATTACTAGGAATTGATTGGGCCTTCAACAATTCTACTGTGGTCGATTTAAAGAAAAGACACATGATATTTGAAGGAGATAGCCTTAGGGTCATTTCACCCTTAGATCCAGATGAAGGTTCGCAATACAAATCCCATCAGAGAAGAAGATTGCGCATATGAGTTGGAAAACATCTATAAATTAACATCCAGACAACAGGATTATATCAGCCCTACTATCGATGGGAATCTAAGCTGGCGAAACACATGTTCATTAGATTCAGAAGAAGTGTTGGAGAACTGGTAGAACTAGATGTATGAATTATCCACAAGGAGATGTGCTTGAATGACCAGAAAAGTTCATTGGATTGGTACAACAATAAGTAACTTACCTACCTTTGATGGTCTAAATCCTTTAGAATCCTTCTTGATGGACTTTGAAGCAATTGTACCAGAACAATAGAGGTTGTTGGCTATGGACGAGGCCCTAAAAGCTACACCAACAAGATGGTGGGGGACACATAAAAGAAATATCACAGACTGGACACAATGTCGAACCTTGATGGCAGCACGGGTTTCAGCACAAGTAGGAAGCTGCGAAGAACAATGGGTACACAAATTCGTTAACATGATGGACACGACCCCTATTAACTGGTACCTTCAAGAGGAGTTGTGACTTATCACTGCAGATTGGGAAGGTATGCTTCAGAATTTTTTAACCACCTTTTTGTTTGAAAGTGAATTTCCTTTAGTAGATCAAGAATTAAAAATTGTGAGGAAGAAAGTATTTAAGGAGGCATATATCCTCCCTTTGGAGCAAGAAGAGGATGAATGGACTACGCCATTCTAGAAATTACAAGGATGTTACAACATTAATTTCGATGAAGATGATGATCCAAGGAAGGTAAACATTGCTGATATAGAAGGCCACAGGGATGTGGAAGGACCAGGAGTTGAACTTCCATTCATTGGACAACCGATCAAGATAAAGAATGTCAATATTGGGACAAAGGAGACACCAAATCTTGCCAATGTCAGAGATTACTGGTATGCTACTACCATTGACAAAATTACAGAATTACTACATGAGTATTAGGACTTGTTCCCTACCAAGTTCACTGATATGAAGGGTATCAAAGGACCTATGGGAGAGATGAGAATACCTTTGAAACTAGATGCGAATCATGTCAAGAAAAGACCCTACAGATTGAACCCAAGATATAAGGAAAAAGTGAATATTGAGCTGGATAGAATGATGGAAGCATGGATTATTGAACCTATCAAAGAGTCACAGTGGATCAACCCTATGGTAGTACAAGACAAGAAGATAGGAGAGATCAAAATATTCGCGGACCTCAGAAAGATGAACGATGTCTATTTGCATGACCCCTTCCCTACACCATTCACCGATGAAGTATTAGACAATGTGGGAGGCCAGGAGGTATATTCTTTTACAGATGGATTTTTAGGATATCATCAAATATGGATTGCCAAAGAGGACTGCCACAAGACCACATTTTCCATAGAATGGGGATCCTACCAATAAAAATTTATGCCATTTGGACTAAAGAATACCCTAGCCATATTTTCTAGGGTGGTGGTCGAAGTGTTCAAAGAATTTTTGCATAAGTTCTTAGAAGACTATTTTGATGAATGGATTGTTTTTAGTTTGCTGAAAAACCATATTGAATGTCTAAGGCTAATGTTGGATAAATGCAGGCAATGTCAAATTGCTTTGAATTTGAAGAAGTGCATCTTCTTCTCACCATTTGGAGTATTATTAGGTCATATTGTATGTAAGCAAGGATTGTTGGTGGACCCATGAAAAATTGCAATTATAGTTGATTTTCCACCTCCTACCTCGGTCAAACAATTGCGCACTGAGCTAGGACATACTGGCTATTACAGAAAATTTATCAAAGGATATGCTCAGATTATTGTGCCGATGGAGAAGTTATTAAAGAAAGACTGTCAATTTGGTTGGACATAAGAATGCCAGTAGAGCTTCGACACACTGAAACAAAAGATGGTGACTGCACCTATTTTGGTCTTTCTAGATTGGAGCAAGGAATTTCATGTGCATGTTGATGCGTCTTCCATTGCATTAGGAGCAATACTAGCACAACCTGGAGAAGGGGACATTGATCATCCATTAGCATTTGCCAACATAAATCTATCTACAACTGAAATTAATTACATCACTATAGAGAGAGAAGGCTTAGCCATGATGTATGAATTATAGAAATTCTGCCACTACTTGTTGGGAGGAAACTTTAAAATGTTTACTGATCACTCTGTGCTGAAGTACCTGGTCGAAAATCCAGTGTTGGGGGGGTGAATATGCATATGGCTTCTCTTGTTTCAAGAATCTGATTTTGAGATCATAGTTAAGCCAAGAAGAATGAACAAGGGACCTGAACACCTGTCGAAGTTGGTACATGGCGAAGAACCCACCCGTCTAGGAATATGGATGACCACTTCATAGACATAGTCCAATTCCTATCAATAGGAATGGATCCAAGTGAGTATACAATTTCCCAGAAGAAACATCTAGTGGTGCATGCTGCATACTTTTCATTGATAGTTGGTCATCTATATAAGATGGGACCTGACAAGATACCAAGAAGATGTGTGATGGAAGAAGAGCGTCCACTGATCCTCATAGAAGCTCATAAAGGCATCATAGGAGTACATTACACATGCAAAGAAACTGTGCAGAAGGTTCTGCGAGCTAGCCTTTGGTGGCCTATGTTACACAGAGATGCTAAAGAGTACACCAAAGCCTGTGATGTATGCCAGAGAGTTAAAAAACCATCCAGAAGAGAAGAAATGCCACTAGCACTATAGATGACCCTGCAAGCAATTGAAAAGTGGTCCATTGACTTCGTGGGACCTATAAACCCACTAGGAAAGTGCACAAGAACAAGGTATATTATCACTGCGACATAATACCTGACTAGATGGGCCGAAGCAAGAGTAGTCAAGGATTGTAGTGAAACTATAGCTGCGCATTTTATATTTGATGACATAATAACCAGGTTTGGATTCCCTAAGACCCTTATGAGTGATCAAGGCACTCATTTCATCAATAAGACAATTGAAGCCCTAAATCAATAATTTTTAGTCTACCATCAAAAGAGTACACTATACCATCCACAAGCGAACAGAATGGTTGAAGCATTCAACAAAATATTGGAGACAACATTGACAAAGATTTGCAGTGTGAATAGGGATGATTGGGATTTAAGAATACTAGCAGTACTCTGGGCTTATAGAACCACTTTCAAGAAATTAACAACGTAGACCTCTTTCAGGTTAGTTTATGGTCTTGAAGTTGTTGTCCCGATGGAGTACTTGGTACCAATCTTAAGAATTGTTTCATGGATGATACTGGCGTTGTTCGTGAGAGGATTTCCTAGTTGGTTGAACTAGAAGAAGATAGATTTATTACAGGATTCCATCAGCAAGTAAAGAAGGGAAGAGAGAAGGCCTATTATGATAGACACATCAAGAAGAAGGTGTTTAAGCAAGGTGATTTAGTACTGGTGTATAACAATAAATTCATAAAACATCCAAGAAAGTTCAGAACACATTGGCTCAGACCATATGAGATCGCCTATGTTACATAGGGAGGAGTTGTGCAGCTGAATACATTGAAGGGAGAATGGAAAGAGGGATTAGTAAATGGGAATCGGATGAAGTTGTACTATGAAAACCGGCTGCCTCACAGATCTCAGTAAAAGAAAGTAGAAAAGGGTCTAGGTACCAGGTGCAGTTGAAACTGGGTACCAGACATAGAAAAGACAGTCTCCACAAGGAAGGGAAGGAGACATGGAGTAGAAAGAAAAGGTTGCACTCTGCAGTCCAAAGTCGAAGTGACATGGAAGGATCAAAACTAAAGTGCCTCGGGACGAGTCACGGGTGAGTGTTGGGGGCCTCTTGGCCCTTGGTTATGGAAGGAAGTGAATATCAAGGAAGAAAAGGTAAAACGAGAACTGCGCGAGAAACACAATGACTGCCACCGGGTTGAAGTAAGCAAAAGAGAAAAAAAGCTGGAGTGAAGTACGAAAAAGAAAGCCGTTGGATGAGAATATTAGGGATGACAAATCAACAAGAGAAAATAATCATGAACAACTCAGCAAGTAGAGAAATCCACCATTGGATGCTTTGGAGCACCGCGCGACGAGGAAGGAAAGAAAGGCTGGCGAAGCTCAAAAAACACGGGTCAAGTTGACCTAGGGTTTTGCGTAATTAGGGTTTTGACACCTAGGTTTTGACCTAAGGCTGTCAGTGAGGGACTGTAATGTATAAATAGAGGTCGAGAGGACCTAGTTTGGGTTGGTAGTATCATTGGGTATTGCTATTGATTGTGGTTGATTGAGAGATTATTATACTATGATAGAGAGAAGTGCCGAGAGTGAGAGACTTCTAGTATTGTAAGATCTTCAGTTGGGTGCGAAGAGCAGATCCTGTAGCTGGGTGAGCAAGAAGGGGAGAGAAGGAGAGAACAAGAGAGAGGATCTCCTGGCCAGAGCGCAGATCAAAACTGTAAGCTTTATCTTAATATATCATAAGAACAGTTATGTGGATGTATCCCTAGAGAGAGGGTGAATCAAGTACACTTTGTGTTGTATGTGTGATTGATGCCTGGATACCTATCATTTTTATGCTATCATTTGCATTATTGTGTTGGATCAGATCTATAACTGTGCAGAGTAGATCTAGATGATAAGTGGCACATGAATGCTACATTATTGTTGTATTAGTTCCACTTGATATTCCCCTAGTTATCGACATCTCTGTCCTGCAACCCCCCTCTTAGATGCTTCAGGTGAGACTGCATCTACTTCACAGGTGTTGCCAAAAGGGCCAGTAGCTAGGGCTTGTTGGTGTGCTCTTGGAGTGAACCTTGGGTCAGCCCTTGCGCCAATAGGAGCTCGAGTGGAGGAACAACTCAAGGTACAAATCAAGGTTGAAACCCTTTTAATATTCAATCTAAGAGGAATTGGCACTAAAAATATCTAAGGAAGGAATATTTATTGAAGGCGGGAGATGGACGGACGAGATCCGTTCAAGAGTTGGACAGAGATTTGACAACCATCAGATCTGGGAGATTTGCACAGAAGTTAAGAGGGGAAGTGTGGAGGTATTAGGACCCCCAAAGTCCTGAAGGTATGACCTAATCGTGACCGTCCAATTCTCTGTGGACATGCGTCATCTGATCCCATGTTCTGGTGAAAACACACTTTGGAGGAATTAAACAATGGAGTTGTGAGTTCCATACTTCCGAAGACCCAAATACACAGAGTCCATCAAGATCATCGATCTTAAGGATAGGTTCCACAAGATAAAAGGGTTCATGAAGCATAGGTTTCATAGGGTTCATGGAGCAGAGAGTGTCAAGGAACCCGGAGGCACAGAGGCTGGAGCAAGACTCAACCATTGAACTGTGAGAGGGTTTGTGGAGGGCAGAGATTAACTCCACTAGTTCGGTGGTTGGAATGTTTCAAGGTGTGGATTCGAGAACCTTCTCAGACTCTCGAAGAGAAAAATGATCCTAAACAATCCATCTGCAAGCGCCTGGAATCCTAAAACGAGATCGTAGCTGTTGATTTCAGAGTGTGGAAAAAGATCTGAACCATTGGTTCCTGTGGCCACTCGTCGTTTGATCCATAGATTTGGAGGAGTGATACTCTGGAGGCACATGACATTGGAGTGTGGATAATTGTCGAAGCTCAAAATTATGAAGTGGCTTTAATCTATTGATCTGATAGTGGAAGGAGAACTGTTAGATCTCCTTCAGAGTTTGTCTCTTCGAGAGATTCATTGTTTGGGGGATTTGGAGGTCCATTCTATCATAGCTCCCGAAGCTAGGAAGCTCTGAAGTCCTAAATTGTGTAGAGTAAAGGGAATAAGCCCTCAGGTTTTATCCCAGGGTCATGTTTACATCATCCTTGACCAATAGAATCCCTCCAAAAGGTATTTTTAGCCTGAAGTAGAAGGAAAAGACCCGTGGAAAACAAAATTGAAGTTTCAGTTGAACCCGCGAGATGATATAGCTCCTGAGGTTTTAAATATCCTTAGACCAGGAGGTCAAAAATATCCAGGATGGGGAGGGGGGTCTGCATCAATTGGTATTAGAGACATAATTAAGCTCTGTGTTTGGAAAATTTTGAATGATATTGCCACTAAGATGTAGGGACAAACATGTATCAAATCCAGCCATGGAAGAAGAAATGAGGAAACTTCATTCCATATTAGATGCCATGGAGACAATCTAGAGGAGAGAACCTGATGATGTTGAAGTCAACAAAGATGAGAGTGAAGAGATGGAATTATAAGGAGTTGTAGGAGAATTCATTGCAGATGAATGCTTGTTGAAATTTTTTGCAAGAATGGGAGCCAGAGAAAAAATGGAAATCCCAATGTATGAAGGAAACTTGGATGTTTAAGAGCTACTAGATTGGATAAGATCCCTAGACAAGTACTTCTATTATGAAGATATCAAAGATGAAAATAAGGTGAATCATATTTTTACCAGACTAAAGGGACATGCGGTGCTATGGTGGGATGAACTGCAAGATGACATAAGAAGCAAAGGTAAGAAAAAAATTAAAAGTTGGGATAAGATGGTATCCAAGCTAAAGGATTAGCTCATACCTAAAGACTATCAGATAAATCTATTTAGGATATTGCAGAACCTAAGACAGAAGGGCTTATTAGTGAAGGAGTACACTGAGGAGTTTTATAGGCTGAACATCCGAACAGGACATTGTGAGAGTGTTGAAGAGAAGGTTTCCAAGTATATTAATGTCCTGAGATATGAAATCCAGGATGAAATTAGAATGATGACAATGCGAATGGTGGAAGGGGCTTATCAAGTGGCCCAGAAATCCAAGGAGAAGTTGGCCAGGAAGAAAATCCAATGAAGCAGAGGAAGAACCCAAACAGAGGTAAGGGAATTGTCCATGAAAATTCCCAAAAACCCAAAGCTGAGACTAAAAATCCCCACAGTCATAGAAAGAGGAGAAAGCTCCAGAGGGAGACAATATGCTGGTATAAATTATTTTCCTCGATGAAGAGGCAGAGGAGGAGAAGTAATATGCTATTCATGTGGAAAGACATGACATATGTCTTTAGAATGCCCTGAGAAGAAGAAGAAAGAAGGAGGTGGAGAATCTCACATTTTTGAATCTCAAATAAGGAATGTGGAGGAAGAAGAAACAAAAGAAGGGAAATCCCTCATGATGATGAAAATTATCTTAAAGACAAAAAAGGGGGTGGAAAAAATAGTCCATAGGAATAGTCTATTTAGGATTGCTTGCAAGACCAAGGACAGGGTATGCAAGGTGATCATAGACAATGGGAGCACTGATATATTGGTATCCATAAAAATGGTGGGGAAGCTAGAGTTGGAGACAACTGCACATCTGAATCCATACAAGGTATCGATGCTACAAAAGGGACACTAGGTCATGGTAAGTCGACAATGTAATGTTGAATTTAAGATAGGGGGCTATAAAGGTGAGGTTTTGTGTGATGTAATACCCATGGATGTTTGTCATGTTTTGTTGGGAATACCATGGAAGTTTGATATAAATGTCATACATCATGGGAGAAAGAATACTTACACCCTTGAGAAGAATGGTTGTACACACATGTTAGTGCCAGTGGAGGATAAGAAAGTGAAGGAAGAATTTATCCCAATCATACTTCTCATGAGTGGGAAGGAACTCTTGATTGAAATCAAGAAGGAACAGGAGATGCAGTTTGTTGTGGTGAGAAATCCATCCAAAGTCATCCTTACAAGTACTTTTTTGGATGATCTTCTTGTAGATATTCAAGAACCATTGGATAATTTTGCTAATATTATGGTGGATGAATTACCTCGTTATTTTCCACCCATTAGGAGAATCAGTCATCACATTGACCTTATTCCAGGAGCAAGTTTTCCAAAAAAAGCAACATATAGGTTGACACCTCAAGAGAATGAAGAGGTCAAGAACCAAGTCCAAGAATTGTTGGATAAGGGTTTGGTTAGAGAGAGTTTGATTCCATGCACAGTATAAACTGTGTTGAGTCCAAAGAAATATGGAGGATGGAGAATGTGCATAGATTCTAGAGCCATCAACAAGATTACCATCAGGTATATATTCCCTTTACCTAGAATGGATGATTTGATGGATTGTTTGAGTGAAGAAACTTATTTTTCTAAGATATATATGAAAAATGGTTATCACCAGATAAGAATGAGAGAGGGAGATGAATGGAAGACATCATTCAAGACAAATGAAGGATTGTATGAGTGGCTTGTTATGCCATTTGGATTAATAAATTCCACAAGAACATTCATGAGATTGATGAATGAAGTACTCAAAGACTTCATAGGAAAAATTGTGATTATATATTTCGATGATATCCTAGTCTTCAGTAAAATTGAAGAAGAGCACTTAAGGCACTTGACACTAGTGATGAGGAGGTTGCAACAGGAGAATTTGTTAATAAATATAAAGAGATGTTCTTTCATGAAGATAGAAATCATATAATTTGGTTTTGTGATCTATTCAAATGAATTGAATATGGATCCAGAGAAGATGAGGGCAATCAAAGAATGGCCTTCTCCAAGAAGCATGCTTGAGGTTAGAAGCTTCCATGGCTTAGCAAGTGTTTATAGGAAATTCATTAGGAATTTTAGTGGCATTTGTGCACCTATGATGGACACCATAAAGAAAAAGAACAAGTATTTTAATTGGACAGAGGAAGATGAAAAAAGATTCAGAGTATTGAAGGACGAGACAATAGAAAAACCTATTCTGGTCTTACTAGATTTCTAGAAAATATTTCAGGTGAGGTGTGATGCCAATGGAGTAGCTATTGATGCAGTCTTGATCCAAGACAATAAACCTATTTCTTATTTCAATGAGAAGCTGAATGACACTAAGAGAAAGTATTGTACATATGATAAAGAGTTTTATGTTGTAATACAAGCTCTGAAAAAGTGGAGGCACTATCTCATTCCAAAGGAGTTTTTCTTGTACAATGATAATCAGGATTTACAATTCATAACTAGACAAGAGAAGTTAAACCAAAGACATGCTAAATGGGTAGAATTCATGCAGAATTTTACTTTCTTTATTAAGCACATTGGTGGTAGCACTAACAAATTTGTTGATGCTTTGACCAGGATATGTCTGATTATGTAGGAATTTCAAGTGGAGACCTTAGGGTTTCAATACCTTAAGAGAATGTATCGTGAAGATCCATATTTTAAAGAGGCTTATGAATCATGTGAGAACCATTTTATAAGGGACAAAAACCAATGGATAAAGTATCTAATTCAAGATGGACTATTGTTCAAAGAAAGCCAACTCTATATTCTAAAATGCTCAATGAGAGAAAATTTGTTGAAAGAAAAACACAATGGACGATTGGCTAGACATTTTGGCCATGACAAGACTTATGCACAACTGAATTCTTCATACCATTTTCCAGGTATGAGATCTGATGTGAAGAAATTTTTGGAAAGATGTAGAATATGCTAGTATGCAAAAGGGAAGCAATAGAACATTGGTTTTTATCAACCATTTCCTATTCCAGACGGATCGTGGGATGCCATAAGCAAGGATTTTGTGTTAGGATTGCCAAGAACCCATAAGGGGAGTGATTCCATAGTTTTTTTTTATGATAGATTTTAAAAAATTGCACACTTCATACCATGCTAGAAAACTAGTGATTCTACTCACATAGAAAATTATTTTTTTAAGGAGGTTGTGAAATTGCATGGATTTCCTAGAAGTATAGTCTCAGAAAGAGATGCCAAGTTCATGGGACACTTTTGGAGAACTCTATGGAAAAGGATGGGGAAAATTTTTTCCATGAGTTCAACATATCGCCCTCAGACATATGGACAGACTGAGGTGGTAAATCAAAGTTTGGGAAATCTGTTGAGAATTTTGGTCACTGAACATCACAGTCAGTGGGATCAAATTCTACCCTAGGCAGAGTTTGCTTATAATGATTCTCCAAATAGAAGCACTGGAAAAATTCCATTTCAAATAGTCTATGGAATGCATCCAAGAGGAATTTTGGAGTTAAGGGATTTGAAACATGATGAGTTCAGGAGTGTAGGAGTAGAAGAAGTTTCCACAGAGATGCATAAGCTTCATGATCAGATAAAGAGATAGTTGTAGGAGAGTAGTCAGAAGTATAAAATTCAAGATGATCAGAGAAGAAGAAAGGTTCAATTTGAAGTTGGATATCTAATTCTGGCACACCTAAGGAAGTAAAGGTTCCCAAGGGGAACAAATAATAAATTGAAGTTGAAGAAAATAGGACCATGCATGGTTCCCATAAAATTTGATGCTAATGCTTATGAGATTGAACTGCCAAAGGATGTGAGAATACCACCCATATTCAATGTTGCAAACCTGTACCATTACATGATGGATGACACAGGAGGATCAAATTATCAAAAATATATTCATTGGGAAAAAATATGCGTACAGTAGAAAAGCCACAAATGGAGAAGATCATTGATCAAAGGATTAGTAAGAAGACTACAAGAAAAACTTATTTTGAGTACTTGGTGAAATGGAAGGGTCACCCTACAAAGGATGCTAGTTGTGTTAATGAATTTGATATCATAAGCGTAGAAGGATAGTGTAGGAGCTCATTAACAGGAGTCGATGAATATTTGGCCAGAGGAATATGATGCAGGATCATTGCCTTCAACATTAAAGAGGCCAGGTGGAAGACAATGTAGCACTAGTGTGCACATTTCAAATCACCTTTGATCCCAAGGAGGGTGCATTTTTTTTTATATTTTGAAAACATTTTATTAAAGGTATATTATTGTTTTGAGGAAAGAGCCATCACCTAAGGCCATTGAAGTGTAATCACCTTAAATATCAGATAAGATTTGTACAGATGTTGAGAATTATCTTAGATATGATTGTAATGGCCATTTATTGTCATAAGGACTTAGTAGATAGGTGTCTTAAGTTCTGATAGGACAACACTAAAGTAGTCAATAGGAAGGCTCGATAAACCCCTCCTTGTATAGATATATGTATTGTATTCTCAAATGAGGTGGTCGAATGTTATGATAGAGATTGCTAAATATTATTGTTGCTAAGAGAGTTGTTGAAGCTTAGGAAGAGTTAAAGAGAGTTGTAGGAATCCATGTACATAATTTACTGAATGAATACAAGAAGAGAGGTTTGATTCCATATGTATGGTGTTGTGTTCATTTGAGTTATCTGAGTACATGTGATATTTCGTTATGTTCTATGTTCTTGAATTCACTAAATGCATGTGATATTTATCTCTGTCTTCCTGCTTATATTTATTTCATGTATAAACATGCTTTTTATGGTTAAGTGTGGAAGCATTTGATGCTTCTGTAAGTTTCATTTTTTTCTCTTCTGTGATTCTTGGTGAAAGGAGTGCACAATTCCCACAAGGAGTGTGTAGGCCGATTTGAGATAGACTCAGAAGCTCAGGAGAGATAACGTGTATTTATAGTGGAAGTGAAAGGAGTGCACAATTGTTCAATTGAAGTGAAAAGAGTGTGCAGTTTCTTAGTGATGAGAAAAGGTTTGAGAAGACCCGTGCAAGGAGTGCATCGGGACAACACTTCCTTTAAGTGTTGAAGAAGTTCCAAAGGGGATGAACGCAAGGAGTGTGTAAGAGATATTTTCTTCAAAATATCTAAGTCCAAAGATTTCTCAGAAGTGTCAGGATGAAAGGATCGTATCATCATTTCAAGACACCTCGAGGAACATAAGCTCAGAAGAGATAGCACATACAAGAGTGTAGCAGGAGAAACTTAGAAATGTTTCTAAGTCTAGAGGCTTGGAAAGGCTCATAGGAGGAATCACCTTGAGCAGACAAAGATCAGGAGAGATAGAGGAAAGTGTTGCAGAGACTATGCAAGGTGTGCACCTATACTCATTCAAGTATAACGATCTATGTTAAAATACCCTACAAGGAGTGCATAGGGCCAACACCACTTAGAAGGTTTCAAAACTTTCTAAGGAAAAATAAATTTTTCAGGAGCTCGAGTGGAGGAACAACTCAATGTGCCAGTCAGGGTTGAAACCCTTTGAATCTTCAAGATCAGATGAATTGGCACTAAAAATATCTAAGGAAGGAAAATTTATTGAAGGAAGGAGATGGATAGACGATATCCATTCAGGAGTTAGCCAAAGATTCGAAAATCATCATATCTAGGAGAGTTTCACATAAGTTAAGTGGGGAAGTCCTTTGAAATTCACACATTTGGAGGATTTGAAGTGTGGAGGTATCTAGACCCCTGAAGTCCAGAAGGTCTGAACTAATTGTGACTGTCCAATTTTTTGTGGACACATGTCACCTAATCATGTGTTTTGGCTCAAGTGCACTTTGAAGGAATTAAGGAGTGGAGTCGTGAGTTCCATACTTCCGAAGACCCATAGGCCTGGAATCCATCAAGACCATCAATATTGAAGATAGGTGTCACCAAATCAAAGGGTTCGGGAAGAAAATGTTTCATAGGGTTCGTGGAGTAGAGAGTGTCAAGGCACCTTCAGGCCGAAAGGTCGGAGCAAGCCTCAACCGTCGATTTGTGAGAGGATATGTGGAGGGTGGATATTAAATGCATGATTTTGATGTTTAGAAGGTTGCAAGGTGTGGAGTTGGGAACCTCACTGGACTCTCGAAGCCTGAAATGATCATATACTATCCATATGAAAGTGCTCGAGATCCCGAAACAAGACCCGATCCATTAATTTTAGAGTGTGGAAGAATATCTGAACCATTTTTTCCTGTGGCCATGCATCGTTTGATCCAAAGATTTGAAGGAGTGATACTCCAGGAGCACATGACATTGTAGTGTGTAGAATTGTCGAAGTTTAGAATTGTGAAGTGTCTTGAAGCTATCAATCTGATAGTGGAGGAGAACCATTAGATCTCCTTTGGAGTTCGACGCTCTGGGAGATTCGTTGATCGGGGGATTTGGAGGTCCATTTTGTCGGAGCTCCCGAATCTAAGAATCTATGAAGTCCCGAATTGGGCGGAGTAAATGGAATAATCCCTCATATTTTAGCCTAGGGTCAGGTGGACATCATTCTTGACCATCAAAATCCCTCCAAAAGGTATTTTTGTCCCAACTTATAAGGAAAAGACCTGTGGAAAATGAAATTGAAGGCTCAGTCGAACCTGCGAGCTGATCCAGCTCCCAAAGTTTGAAATATCCTTAGACCGAGAGGTCATTAGGCTCTAGGAGAGGGAGGTGGTTTGCATCAAGGTGTCAACCTTGTAGGTTGAGGTGGTTTAGAATAAGTAACATTATTCTCTTAATATATGTTAGGAGTGGTCCTTCTAGTATCCATAGCCATATTTTTACTTTCAACATTTCTCGCCACTTTGAATGCATTCTCCAATGATTTGGGTTCCAAAAGGAAAACCTCATGTTGAATGTTATCATTTAAAGTTCTTATGAATACATCAATTAGGTATTCTTATGGAATATTTGTTACCTTTATATTCAATATTTTGAAGTTCTCAATGTTCTTCACAACTGAACCCTTTTGCTTGAGATTTATCAATTGGCTGAAGAAGGTATTGCTCCTTGTATCCTCATAGTGTGCTATCATTTCTTCCATGAAAAATTTCCAAGTGACAAGTGATTTGCGAGAACAAATCCATCGATACCACATAAATTGATTAGGTTCTAAATATAAAGACGCAATTTGTACCTTTTGTGTGTGTGGCACATCATGTAGATCAAAGAACTTCTCCATTTGGAGTATCCATGTGATTGGATCCTTGCCATCAAAATTAATCATATCGATCTTAGGAAAGTGGTTGGTCTTCGACCTAAAGTTGGAGTTTCCCGAATCATGATTCATGTTCGTTTTGTCCTCATCATGAATTTCTTAGGATACATTGTCACTTTTAGGTGACCTCTCTATTAGCAAGTTTCTCAATGCTTTCATGATATCCCCATTTAAACCATCCATCTTAGTATTCATTATCTCTTCCATCTTAGCTTCGGTTAAATACATCATCCCTTGTAGTTCATCTTTTTTTACTACCCTCTTTTGTAAATCGTTTATGTCCCTGTTCATTTCTTCACCTTCATCAAGAGTCTAGTTAGGGTTTTCTGAAGGATTATTTGGTGTAGAATTTCCCTTTTTTGATGGCATGTTGGCCAAGTATCACTGCAAGGTAGGAATTCCTAATTGGCTTAGGTAGAGGTCCTCATAGACAAAGGAGTGTCAGGTGCTATAGCTCTCTGATATATGTGTGGGGTCCAATAATAGTAATCGACCCAATATCTCAGAGAACTAACTAACGAGGCTTGACCATGTCCTTAGATGTACTATTTGACTACCCAGGTACTAGAGAGTGATCTCCCCAAGTTTCATTTTCGGTGTACTATAGCAACAAGATGGCCAAAATGTTTACTTGGTAAGTCTCAAGATTCTAGGGGGGCTCTCTATATACACTAGGTACATGGGAGCTCAAATATGTATTATTATTGTCTAATGCACAACCGTTCGAAAGGGGCCTTCTGATATACTCTAGGTACGTGGAAGAACCACATAGTCCCCAGGTTGTAACGCTGACCAGTATCGACAACCTCTATGTTTAAAGACGTAGAAAAACAATTGTACCTAAACAAAACCCTAATTTTCTCTCAAATTTATGTGATACTCCTTTTATCCCACTTTATTCTACTTTTTGAATCACCCCAATTGAATCTTCTAGTCAAAATATATGCAAATTTCCAAAACAAAATGCAGCTTTTAAACCTTGATTTGGAGGTTGTTCTCCCATCTGACCTTTCTTCTATTTTATCTTTACAATTTTGTCCCTTCTAGGTCTTAAATTTCATTTTGTAGTTCTTTGATATGTCCTCTCTGCAATTCCATAGGTATGATCAAAATTGGATGTGCCAAGTGGAATTTATCATGACTTCCCCATGCCTTGTTGATTTTTGTCCTTTCCAGGAGAGCGTACTTGTAAAGTGTTCCTAGTGCACAATATATGTTATCTTATTATACAACTTGCACCAGAAATACTACAGACTATCCACTATCCAATGCAATGTATCTTTCTTAATTTGGATACTCATTGAATATGATATCATTGTTTTACTTGGAACACTTGTTTGATCACAGTTAATAGGATTGGTGAGCTACCCTATCTTACACAATATGTATCTCCAAAATTAGGATGACCTAGAAGATAAAATGTTTACCCGAGATACCTTGATAATTCCTATGAATATCCTCTATGTTTCACAGTATGAAGCATCACATAAACAAATTTATAGTGAAAATTTTGTGATGACTAAATTTAGGATGATTCAGGAATCCGATATTCCATAGGCTATATCTCCAAAAGTATAAAGTCCCATAAGATGGTATTTGAACCACAAGTCATTTTATCTGTCTAATAAATATATCCCAAGGAATTTCTTTTGAAACATCCCATAAAAAAATTTATAGTGAAAATTCCAAGGTGTCCCAGATGCAGCAGAGAAACCCCAAGACCTTGAGCTCTGAATACAAATGTTAGGAACCAAATATAAAAATATAATAAAAACCTAAGAATAAGTACTCAACACCTTAAAAAAGAGAGAAATTCAGATAATAATCTTGTTCGAGGGGGAAGCCTATTGATACTGAGAGGGGGATGAATCAGTATCAGGTACAATTTAAAAACCTTTTTCAACTTATACTTAAACCATTCAATTATATCCAATGAGAAATGAACAATAATATAAGATTTACACCAATACACCACAATACACCATGCACAATATATGAGAAATAATCAATAGTTTTTGTTCAAGGGAAGTAATGACTTCCAAAGGTAGCTACAGCTTCCAAATGTAGAGGGAGGGATAAACCTCCAAGATGAAGATACAATATTCCAATGTCAAGAGAGTTTTGAACTCTCCATCCTTGCCCCTTCATTCCACCCAAGAATATATGAGAGATAATAAAACTTTACATTAAATCATCACCATCAACCAATCATCACATAGAACCTGATAATGCTTCTTGAGACTTCTTCAATTTCTGAAATTCTTCAATTCTTGTAGTAATCTGATCCTATAGATAATATTACTCAATGTGTTCTCTGAAACTCCTCCAATTTTCACTCCTTGAATCCTCCCCAAAAATAGGTTATAGAAAGAATGGTAGACTTTATTCAATTCTGGTCTATTCAGAAGACCCAACTTGTATAGCATGTCCCATGCTCCATATTTCCCATCCGATTCTAAAACTCACAAAAAATACAATACATTCCTTACTCTTTCCAATGGAAGTGGTCCCACTTCATTTGGATTCTTTATGAATAAGTTATGGCTGATTTACCCGGAACACCTGTTTATTGACTAGCTTCAGGACTGGTCACAAACCCTATCTTCCACAGAGTGTATATACATAATTATAGCGAATCAAGAGCTGAAATTTTTACCAGAGGTACCTTGATATGTCATATCAATACCATAGAGATTTCACCATCTGAATCATTCTAGAACAAAAGTTATAGAAAAAATGGTAAGATGACCTGAAAATAACATACCTTAGAACACATCACCAAATGACTTCATCCTCCCTTGAAATTTGGCCTTCTTTTACTTCTTATTTCCTCTAAAATTAGACTTGTATCAAAATGAATGTATAATGATGTTTATTTATACCATTTATGTCACTTCATTTTAACATTAGGGCCGACTTGAAAATTTCCTATTTTGTAATTCTTTTCTTTAATTATCTTCAGGGCCTACATGTACTTCTTTCTTCAATTCACTTTGTCATATTCAAAAATTCATTTCTCCTCAACCATGAGGATCCACGTGATGTGCCACATACCACTGGAAATAACATGATGTATACTATCCATTCATGGGTGTTGTATATGCATGTGAATTGTCCCTCATGTCCAAATACCTTTATCAATCTTGCGGTCCAAAACCCATGACTAGGGTTGACATCAATGACAACAACCAATCTTCCAACAATCTCCCCCTTTGTCATTCATGGAAACACTCATGCTTCCCCTATCATCATGATCCCAATTTCTCTCCCCCTTTGACATCAATGGAAAAGTTTAGGGCTGCTCCCCCTGAATTTAATGGCAAAAGGTAACCTTCTTCTTTGGGGTTGCTCCCCTTGAACATGTGGCACTCAATAATACTTCATCCTTATTTTTGGTCTTTGGGACTTTTTCTTCCTTGGAATCATTTTGTGTGGCTTATGTCTTCTCTATATTCTTCATGTCTAGGATGTATATGTTGTTCGATCTTCTTATTGCAGTTGCAACCAATCTTCTCAAGTTATTTTCTCTGATTTTACATTTTCAGGAGTCAAACGTAAGAGTGTATCCTTGATCACATATTTTGTTGACACTGAGGAGATTATGCTTCATATATTCAATCAATAGGACTGTTCCTACTTTTACATTTTCACTTCCAAGATTTACATTTCCTTTTCCAAGTATTTTGGTAGATGAGTCATCTCCAAATGAAGCATTTCCACCTCTTTTCTTCAAGCTGACAAATTTGCTTTGATCTCCGATCATATGAGATGAGCACCCACTGTCTATGAACCATTCATATTCTTCTTTGCATTCTTTAGCGACCAATGTTATTCGACAATTTTCATTTTGTGGAATTTCTTTCCTTTTCCATGTTGTAGTTGGTATGCAAGCATTTGACATATGATTATCTTCCTTCATCTCTCTGCAATATTGTGCTTTGTGACCAAGATTATTGCACTTGTAACATACAATATTTTCATCCATTAATGGGTCAAATGGATTATAGTTTATGTTGACAGGTCTATGAAAATTTCCATATCTACTATTTTCACCATTCATGTAGCTTGCATAGTTATTCCTTTCATTGATTCTACAATTGATTTCCTTGTGTCCAAAATTTCCACAAGTATAACAATGTCCAAGAAATAAATTTTGATACCTAGGCATAAGTGATCTTATTTGTGGTGTGGTCCATCTAGGTTCACGATATATTCTTCTATAGTTTCCTTCATAATGATTGCTTTCATACATGATGGGAGAGGATCTTCTTGATGTCTCATTCCTTCTGAATTCTAGTCTTATATCTTGTTGTTCAACTTATTATGGAGTGTTGGTTTCATAATTTTCAACTTCCTTCTCTTGTTTTGTTGTCTTCAAACTGTCATTGTATCCTAGTCCTGTCTTTTCATTTGGATATCTTTGACTGGTAAGGATCTCATCTAATTTTTCAGTTCTTTTTTCGAACTTCTTCAACTTTTGTGTTGTCAATAGTAGCTCCCCTTTTGTGTGATCCAATTCTGCTTTCAATTTCTCATAATCTTCTAATTGTTCCTTCAAGCTATTAATGGTCTTTTCAATCTTGTAATTCTCTTCTTC
>ML785144.1:432544-465111 GCA_009831015.1 Picea engelmannii
GTTATTTTATTTATGTCGGCTTTAGGCCATTAAACCTCCTAGTCTCCTATATATACCAAGGAGACATTTTCATTTTGAATCATCTTGTACTTGAACATTTAAGTGGGGTAAAAGGAGGTTGCCCCCTTGAAGAGGCTTAATATATGAAATTATCTCTTTTTCAAGGCGTTGAGTACTTTTCCTGAGGTTTTTCTATGCTATATTGATGTTTGGTTCTTAACAAAGGAAGTGGCCAAAATCTAACATAATGAGATGTATCCATGGGTTGGGTAACAATGTCGTTCATGATGTAATATTAGATATCCCCATATACAACCAAATAATAAACTTTGATCTTTTAGATTACCATGAACCTTACTATGAGCATAGACCTTTAACCCTAACTCTAAACCTTTACATGAACAAAATATCTATTAAAGAGCACTTTGATAACCAAAGGCACTTACTTTTGAAAAACATAAATATTATCTTTTCTTAAATGGCTTAAGTAATTCTTTAAATATCTTAACGTATCTGATCCGGATTATTTTCGGCAGAAATGAGAGCGGAGATATAATAAAGAAATGCACAGAGATATCACGTATATCCAATAATATAACATAAATATATCAGAGAGGAAACCATAAACATAGAGATACAGTAATACATGATTTCTATTAATGAAGGAAATGTACAGAGACTGTAAAAATACAGAGTGAAAGACTCGCTAGAATGGTGGCAGCTTATCTCTGAGAAGAGATGTGACGGCTACTCGCATTCGCAAGAAGATCATTACAATGAGGTTCTGAAGGCCTTTTTACAATAAACGGGAATGAAAAAAACCCTAGACATCCAAAAACCTAACCCTAGGAGATGAAGCGCCAAAAGTCATGTGGGCCCCGTTTGGGTAAGTAAGTACATCAACTTCCCGGGGTCATAACTTTTGCATCCAATCTCCGTTTTAGACGTATGATAGATCATTGGAAAGGTATCATTGATGAGACTCATTTTTGGGGCTCAATTATGCCTTCAAATATCATTGAGAACCTAGATCTCAAAAAACCTTCATTTGGGCCCTCAAAATGGCCCCGGAAGTTAAAAACTGCTAAAAATAGTAAATTGCCAAATTTGCCAGAAAACTATTTTGAGCCAATCGGAAAAGGTGGGTGGAAACTAATATCCACCTAGATCAGTATCAGAACAATATTGAAGCTTACTATCATAGTTTTATAACAATCCTCTCTACTTCCATTAAAAAGTTCTTTATTGAGGTGCTTTGTAAAATGAAAAATTAAAAATAGTGCACAACAAGCATATAAAAACCACATGCACAACCAACAAGTAAAAATACATGATTAATTTAAATGTAATTGATATTATATATCTAATGGGAACACACAACTGGTAAAAAGTCTTAGAGCCTTAATTTCCACCCTATAGTCTAGAGAGGAATCTATCATAGGATAAATGCCAGAATACATCTTTTGCCTAAGGTTTGAACCCTTTTAGAGCCCTTTTTGGCATCCACACGAGACACCTTGCATACAACAAGCGATTCCTTCACTTGACAACAGTTTTCAACAAATGAGGCATTGTCAAACTTCTATAATCGCAAAGTTATGAGTTGATAGGCAAGGGATGAGTTGGATATTCATGGAAAAGGCCTAGGAAATCACATCATTTTAGTCTCAAGTGGCCTCTATAAGATATATAAACCTCTCCTAAGCCTCCTCCAAGAGCTATATAATAAAGTCAAGCCTTGGGTAAGAGGAGAAAGAATTGAATGGTATTGTTATGTTGTCCAACTGCAGAGGTATCCATATACTACATCTAGAAGTCAGTGAATCCCAGCCTAACCAAGGAGCTGGAAGGAGAGAAAAGGATAAAGGAGGTTAAAGGATCTTTCATCAACATTTGAGGTATGCATCTCTTGATGTAACTTTTCTATTATTAATAGACCATTGATTTTCCCTCATGATTTCTTTTTATTTTATGGATAAATGTTCAAATCTAGTTTATTTTTTTATAGATTAGTTTATATCCAAGATAGATCTCGGATCCTAACACTAAGAAGAGAAGTAGAATGACATTGTTTTTTCTTTGGTATGCAGGAAGTAGGTTGTAGAAGTTGGAGCGGGAACTTCAAAACTGCAGAAACCATGATACACTAAGGACAACCTTTAGTAAAAGATATGTCATTTTTCCATTTCCTTGTGTAATGATCTTATTGCGTGTTTATAAGAAAACCATAAGAATTCTATCCCCCCTTTCTGTTTAGGATTCCTAGGCTAATCCTATGGATTTCTTACTCATCATTTAGTGAGATCCATGTGAGAAAAAATCCCATAAAAAAATATGGAGATGAAGGTTGTTGAAAATTTAGTTGTGATTGATGTCAACCCTAGATGTCAACTCTAGAAGAAATCCAGGTAATGGGTGTATTTGAATAAGTATCCAAATTGTTCCTCTTATGGCATACCTCTAAGCACGGCCCTCATAGGAAGACTCTTTGAATAAGTCTACAAGAAGCCCTGGTGTTGTGTGTGGGAAATCCCTCCTACGGACTAGAACTAAGGGTTTTATCATGCATGTAGAAATGACCTAAAGATTCTTACCTTTTACCATCATCCCATGCCTAGACCCCCATTACTCATATGTCAATACAAGGCTCAAGAGATTAAGTTGGCGTACCTTACTTTTTTTGTTTGATGTCAATCCCTTTTCGCGCTTGGTCGTTCTTTGACTACAACTCTCCTCCCAATGCTGACTTGCATTCACTAAAGATAAAAAAAGAACTTCACATGCATTTGATCTATGAAATAACAGGTTATAGATTTAATCAATCATACAATCAATATTCCAATAATGACAATCTCATATGGCGGGACAGGAAAATAAATTATTTTATTAACTTCACAATGATACCTTACAATGATAAAGTCGGCTACATCTCCTTGATCCTGGTCTTGGGCTCTTCTTCCACTGTCTTCCAACTGCTTTTCTCTATACTTCTCTTTTCACAAGGATGGCTAAAGGTTGGGACAAAGGGAATGCTCAATCGGGTATAGTTTCTTTAATATGATTCTCCTCCTTTCAAATGGGACCCCTAACCCTTCTTTTATAGGCTAGAAGAAGCTAGGTATTTGGTCGAGTGACCGACCATGCATGGCCAAAAGGTTTAGTTAACTTACCCAAAGTTGTGTGTTTCATCAACAACTTTCCTTTTTTTGTGCTTTTGTAGGTACACGCGGGTTGTCTTCGGTTAGCTAGCATGTACACACGTGCAGTAATGGCGTAGGGCATGTGGGCCTTTATAAAAGGGGTTTTTAAGAAGAGTTGTTCAACAGTGTTTTGGCAAAGAAGGAATCTGAGATGGCCTAATCCCAGGTAAGCATGTCTAGTGAAAAATAGGGTTATAACATATGCCCCCTAATGTGTGAGGTCAGAAGAGCATCTGATGGTCGAAATACATTAACAATCTTAACCAACGTTCCAAACAAGTGAGCCCAGGGACCAGAAATTGGGAGGCGTCGTCTTCAAAATAATAATTGTCTCACCAAGGCAGGCATACCCATGCTCGGGATAAAATAAAATCATGGCTACCAATCAAATACACTATAGATCCATGTCATATAACTATATAAAGTGTAGCCACAAGAAATACACAGTGAATCTACATATCAAAATCAAAAGATATACATCTATAGTATCCATCTTCTAGAAGCTAATAAGGCCTGATGGTTGGAGATGAGATCTTCAAATCTCAAGAAACAACCTCAAAATCTTCAAAACTCAGGTAGGAGTGTAATATGAGTGTACGAATTCACTACCCAGAGGTCTTCGACGGCTCTTTGGTCATGGACTAGAGAATCTTGATGAACAGACTGAAGGCTTCATTGATCTTGAACAAACACTTGATTGGAATTTTGGGATGGCTAGGCATGATGGCAAGGGACAAACTACAGAGGGGACAAATTAGTCTTGGTAAAACCTCCCTTGAACAATAGCAGGACAACTGATGAGACTCGGGAAACATAACATTTGACATAAGTTCACAATGCGGGAGGCAACACAAACTCTCCATATGTTTGAAAGGATAACAAAACGGAGGAGGACACATATCTATGTAGCGAGAACAACTTCCTAAGGTCATCTTAAATCCCAGTGTTTGAAAAACAAACTGAAAGATGTTATTTATCCGAGGGAGACTCATTGTGCTGCCAATACAAAGAAAATACTTTTCCCTTCCTCTTTTTGGGGTATATTTGATTTTTTTGTCTTTTCAATAATTTTGGAAAAAGAATAAAAGAATGCTACGTTACAAAGGAGGAATTGAGTGTCTCAAAAATATTAGTTCCAAGCACACGGAACACAGGGATGCTCAGGGAAAAGGGACATATGAAAGAAAAGGACACTCGGGAAAAATCCTCCAGGGGCCAATGGTGTCAAGATGCAAAGGCAAAGTGCTACAGGTCTTGCATATAAGGCATGATTCATATGGTTCAGTTGAGAGAAACATGGAGACGACATTAGACCAAAGACGCAGATATGAAAACGTGGTTAGCAAAACACACAATGGTAAATTCCTTCGATGTAAGTTTAATGAGCCCAAAGAAGGTAAGCTTGGAGGTTTTTCATATCTAGAGAGTTTGAAAAAATGTAAAAGGAGACTCCGATGGGGTACCTTTTTCAAAAGTAGTCTAGTCGGTTTGAAAAAGGGGTAAATTAGCACCGAAAAGATGTCTATTCAAAACCATTTTAACGAGTGTGATAAAGACAAGATCACTTGGCCATTTTTTGATTTTTAAGGAGTCTAAAAAAAGATTAACTATGGACTTTGTCATGAATGTTCTTCTGGACTATTTTAATGAGTGTGAAAGAATAAGGTCACTCGACGATCTTTTCAATTTTAGGGAGTCTGAAAAGAGATTAACTATGGACTCCATGGGGGTTCCTTTTTCATACATTTAGTCCCTCAAGCCCGAAAAAGGGTTAAAATGATACCTGAGAATACTCTTCTAGGGATTGGAAGCCTCTAGAGTATACCTTTGTTCGTACAGTTGACTATTCGGACCAAAAAAGGGGTAAACTACCACCAGATAGACGTAATCTTTTCATGTTTAGAGGGTCTAAAAAGGGCTTAAAAGAAGACCCATGGGGGCTATGACTCATGTATGCAACTGGTTCAGGTAGAGCCCACTTCTAGGCTCAGACCAAGAGTCTCTTCGATAGTCAACTTGGGAAGTCTCCCAAAAGGGAAGAAAACACAAACCATAATGTAATTCCTCTCGTGGTATACAAACTGTAGTCATGGATTTAAGGATAGCCTCATCTGAAGGCAATTAAAAATCCGAGAAATCATGTAAACGAGGGTCGACATTCCCAAAGGGTGAAGTAAACTAACCATACTCCATATGACGATGGAGGTTCTAGCTAGGATTGGCAGAGTCTATCAATGAAGAATCACAAGCACAAGGGCTTGAGGATCTACAAACAATGAGATCAGGCTCAGAAGGATACTCAAGCCTACTTGGACCAAGAGGGGGAAGCAAGGGCTCCCATGACCCCATTGGATAAACCAACGGATCAATTGTTGGTTCCAAGTCTTGGGAAGGAAAACATGATTACACAGGTTCCTTCTCAGAAGCAATTGAACATCGAGGATAAGATGCCACATAATTAACCCATGGCGGGGTAGAGTTTACACAAATGCTAGGAACATATAAAGGGGTAGTCTGAAATAATGTCGAATTAGGATGGTGATTATCAAATGCCAGTTGGTTGATAGTGACAATGCTTCCATTTTGAGGGAAATGCATCACCCGAAAGAGCGTAGACACCATAGTATTCATAGCATATACATAATCATGCCCGAGAAGCATATTGAAATCTAATGGGCCTTGCACCACTATAACATCAACAAGGATAGTCTTTCCACGTAAAGATATAGGTAACTAAGGAAGAACCCCCAAATATTCACTAGGACGTCTGTCAAAAGCCAACAACTCATGCGAAGAAGACACAAGCTCGGGAGATCCAAAGACTTTCCAAACCGAGGAGGATAAAATACTTGTTGAGGCTCCCTCATCCACAATACATCGATAAATGTTTGTTGAATTAACTTCAACCCTTATTTGAAAAGGTGTGGAAGAAGGAGGATGAGGCTCAACAAGGTCATTCCAATCAAAGGAAACCACCCTAGGGCTTGGAGGGGGTGTGCTCGGAATGAGCAAAATTCCCCCTTGTTCTGAAAGTATTGAACTGAAAATGATAAAAACATAGTCGGTAGACACGTCACTCCCCAAAAGAAGAGTGGCATCATCCGATGACTACATCGGCATAACCAATTTTGCAACCAATGGCTGAATAGGCTACGAGACTACATGGTCTAAAGGCACCTCACCCCCCAAAAGAGGAGTGGGATCAGTCGATGACTACATCGGGATGACCACTTTCACAACCAATGGATGAATAGGCTGCGAGACTACATGGTCTAAAGGCACCTCAGCCCCCAAAAGAGGAGTGGGATCAGTCGATGACTGCAATGACATGACCACTTTCTCAACCAATGGTTGAATAGGTTGAGAGACTACAAGGTCTAAAGGCACCTCACCCCCCAAAAGAGGGGTGGGATCATCCGATGACTGCATCGGCATGACCACTTTCACAACCAATGGCTGAATAGGCTGCGAGACTACATGGTCTAAAGGCACCTCACCCCCGAAAAGAGGAGTGGGATCAGTCGATGACTACATCGGCATGACCACTTTCTCAACCAATAGTTGAATAGACTGTGAGGAAAGCTCAAAATACTCAGAATCAGAAGAGCTTGCAGATAGGGACCACAATCTTTGTACCTCTAGAATGTTAGGGCACAAATGAGTAAGGTGATATCCCTTACAAATCTTACAAGGGAACTTAGGCCTATGTCCTTTCCGTCTAGGTTTCTCAACAGAATTAATGCCCCTAGCATGAATAGCAGTGGTTGGTTGCACATCTCCAACATGCCTTTCATAGGTTAGTGATGGGTCGATAACATGACTTGTAGAGGCTACAGACCTATTACCAGTATGACTAGCAGTGATTGGACTTTTTCCCCCAGCATGACTTGCAGAGGGTGGGTTTGTTCCCCCAACATAACTTGTAGAGGTTGGGTGTTGGTCTTCAACGTGACTTGCAGAGGTTGTCGACCTATCTCCAACATGACTCACAGAGGTTGGTGATTTCTTCTTCTTATTCTTCCTCTTTCTATTTCGTTTAGACTTCTGGTTACTAGTAACTGTACTTTCACCAAAGGTGGGAGACGGAGGAGGAAAAGACTTTGCTGACAAAGAAACATCAACAAGGTGCCCATGAATTAAGGTGCTTAACTGAGAAGCTTCAAGAGCATTCAGGACATTTGGAATGGTACCCAACTAAACTGGTAGTCCCACATTCAACCCAGGAATGTACAAAGTGGCCATAAAAGGGACACCAACGTTTCTGAAGAAGGGAAAAGCACAAGAATCCCCTTGCAAAGGGGTTCCTTGGTTGGTATCATCAAGAACTTTATCCATGAATATCTTATGCAGAGGGTCTCCCCTTGAGGGATCATTCAAGTTTGTAAAAGTCTCATGCACTGACTCTGGCAAACCAGTGGTATCAAAACAATGCCTATAAAGAGGCAGCTCCATGTTTCTAAGTGGAAGACTGAAAAATTCCTCACGACCGATGGAGTGGGAGGTATACCACCCTAGTTCAAAGACCCAAAGCCATCACTGACTAACCCACTATGGAAAAGTAGGGAGCACAGAGCACACACTATAAAAACTCATAAAGGCAAATCAAGCAAACGACTAACTAGTTGGAAGAACAATTACACCAACCAACACTAGAGCAACTTACCAGTGCAAGTGCAACTCGAAAACGAAAGCACCCTCTGGGTATACTCTGCAAAGCATGGCCCGATGTCTGTCCTAGGTACCGCGGTATACCCCCGTAGTCACTTGTGTATGTCATTAGAAAGATAGGCAACTAGGTTTCCAAGACGTGAATAGTCACCAAGCGAGTGCAGTCAACAGTCGGGTAGACCACAATGAGCAGGGTATCAAGCCCGAAACCTACCAAGGGTATCGAAAGCAAGTGGTCCGAAAGACAACTGAGGACCTCGAATGGATTCAAGACCCATGAAGCTTTGTGACAAATGAAATCGACAAAATCCCAAGACAAGTCCTCTATATGTGCTCTCCACTATGATTGGTCTGGGTTTGGAGGGGTTATCTCCACTACCTTTCTGCATGCGACCTCATGTTTAACCCCTATGTTAGAGGGGGATCCCAGATAACTTTCATGATACTGGAATTCTACACTCCTTAGCATAGACTCGTATGTTTTTTTTATAGCTTTGAAGAGTTTCCTCTCCAACCTAAATCAAGGCTATAGCCTAATCTAGTTGATGGACCCTACAAACATAAAGTCAAGTAATTTTTAATTAGTGTTCTTTTTACTAGCTTAATTTACTCAAAAGGGTATGGTAGTGAAACTGATGGTGTTAAGACTCTTGCGAAAAATGATGAAACTTATATGAACACTAGCAAAGAATGATTATATATATATATATATATATATATATATATATATATATATATATATATATATATATAAATGCTTTTAAAATTAGAAGAAAACACAACTCTATGCTAATTTCTTTTTCCTTTTCAAATAACAATGCAAAGAAAATGCCAGGAAAGAAAGAGATCTAACAAACTATTTTTTTTTTACTTCCAATCAAAACATAAATAACAAAAGATTCTAAAAGAAACTGATGAATGCATGATTCATGGCCCCCCCACGGCCATGAGAAATAATTTTTTTTCAAAATGCAACTCATTTTTCTTAAAATTTCAAGCTAAAATAAGTTTTAAAAGCTATGAAACATAAGAAATCTTTCAATTAAAAAGCAAGCTATGCTGGAATCCAACCTAGGATAAAACTGTTATGACAGATACCAAGATTAAATCAAGGAAATCCTTGAGAGTTATAAATTTTGATAAGGAGGAGGATGATTGCCTCTCCTTAAACAAAAATTTTCTCAACAGGCACACTACTGACAGTTCAACAGCCTGCGTGTGCACGCGAGCTGTGTAAGGTCAGAGTGCGTGTACATGCATGAAGACCTTATGCAGGCCACGTGTACCTCTGCAACTCTTCAAAAATGAAAAGACAAGCAATCAAACACTGGCAGAGACTACTGGTATTGAGAACCGGAATCTCTTGAAGACTCAGAAACTTACTTTGATAGAAAAGAAAAACAATTCAAGGAAAATTTCATTGAACAAAACCAATCTGAGGTGAAAGCTAAGATATAGACTGCAAACAACAAATACTAGAATAAGTTCCAAAAAACCCCTGAGAAGGATTACTTCTGACACAGGAGAGGATGAATGCCTCTCTAGAAGAAATTTTCTAGAATCATACATGTGACTGACACTTCCTCAGCTAGTGTGTACACGTGGGCTGTGGGAAGGGAGGGCGTGGGTACACGCATGCAAACATTATACAGGCCACATGTACCTCTGTGGGTCTCGAAAAAAAATGCAGTCAAGCAAAGAAACAAAGATAACTGGTATGGAAGACCAGAATCTCTATTAGCTCAGACTTTTGCAGAAATTTTAAAAACAAGAAATGAAACCTGTTCTTAAAAATACCCAAGAAAAAAAATTCCTAGAAACCCTAGAGATTCCCCAGTATGGTCGCCAATTCTGTTGTGGGTGGGAAATCCCTCCTACAGAGTAGCACTAAGGTTTTTATCATGCATGTAGAAATGACCTAAAGATTCTTACCTTTTACCATCATCCCATGCCTAGAACCCCATTACTCATATGTAAATACAAGGCTCAAGAGATTAAATTGATGTACCTTACTTTTCATGTTTGATGTCAATCCCTTTTCACGCTTGGTCATTCTTTGACTGCAACTCTCCTCAGAATGCTGACCTGCATTCACCAAAGACAAACAAAGAACTCCACATGCATTTGATCTATGAACTAACAGGTTAGAGATTTAATCAATCATACAATCAATATTCCAATAATGACAATCTCATATGGCGGGATGGGAAAATCAATTCATTTATTAACTTCACAATGATACCTTACACTAATAAAGTTGGCTAATTCTCCTCGATCCTGGTCCTAGTCTCTTCTTCCATTGTCTTCCAACTGCTTTTCTCTATATTTCTCTTTGCACAAGGATGGCTAAAGGTTGGGACAAAGGGAATGCTCAATCGAGTATAGTTTCTTTACTATGATTGTCCTCTTTTCAAATGGGACCCCTAACCCTTCTTTTATAGGATAGAAGAAGCTAGGTATTTGGTCGAGTGACCGACCATGCATGGCCAAAAGGTTTAGTTAACTTACCCAAAGTTGTGTGTTTCGTTAGCAACTTTCATTTTTTCGTTCTTTTGTAGGTACACGCGGGTTGTCTTGGGTTAGCTAGCATGTACACGCGTGCAGTAATGGAGCAGGGCGTGTGGGCCTTTATAAAAGGGGTTTTTAAGAAGAGTTGTTTAGCATTTTTTTGGCAAAGAAGGAATCTGAGATGGCCTGATGCCAGGTAAGCATGTCTGGTGCAAATTAGGGATATAACACCTGAAAATATGGCCAAATGGTTAAGTAGTTAAGAAGCTCAAAAAATGTGGTCATGGTGCCCGAATTTGATTAAAGAATAAGATCATGAAAAACATTTCAAATGCATGTAACACATCCATAAATTGATATTTCTCATCATTCCATTTCCAATGGTAAGTGATACATCACGTGGTTCCTCATGGTTGAGGACATATGCCCTCTTGAATATGGAAGCCCCAAAGTATGGTTAAGAAGCCCTAAACAGTTGTAACAAGAAGTGACAAGTTGACCCAAAATTAATTAAAAGAAGAAAATTTGTTTCAAACAAGAAGTTACAAGTCCACACCATTACAATGAATAAATAAATATTAATAATAATGTTGGTAAAATCAGCCTCAATGAAATAATCATTAAAAATTAAATTAAATTTTATTTGGGTCAAGTGGGCCATAAAAACATGGTGTCGGATTTAGTATAAATAAGGCACCTAGGAGTTCATTTGTTACATTAACTCTACTAATTTTTATCTAAGGTAGCCAAAGAGATATGAGGAATTTAAAAGGGAAGATGAAGTGAAGAAGGACAAAATCCCAAGGGAAGAAGAAGTATTGTGATGATGTGTTTTAAGGTATGTTATTTAAAAGTCATCTTACCATTTTCACTATAAAGTTGTTTCTAAAATGATTCAGATAGCTAAACTTGGAGGATGTTAAGAAGACATATCAAGATACCTATGGTAAAAAATTCATCTTTTGTGTCCTACTTTTCGAGATACACATTGTGAAATATAGGGTTTTTGACTAATCATGTAATTAGTATCAAACATGTGTTCCAGATAAAATAATAATAAATTCTTCATAGATGATCCAAATTATGTGAGACAAATTGCATTGGAAAGAGTACAGTCTGTAATATCTTGTGTGTGACATGTACAAGTTTTCTCTCCAGAACAGGCCAAAGGAAGGTCTCTCATTTTCACTATAACTCCTTTTCAGGGACGATTCAAGGAGCGCAACTTGGAGGAATTTTAGATAAGATATTGAAGAATATTAGGTACAAATTTAAGACCTTTATTCGTTATAGGTACATAGTTATACTTGTTGTAAGTTAAGGTTTATGACTACTCCAAAAACTAGTCCCAAACATGTGTTTGAGATAAACTTAAAAAGTGATGTTTTGACACATATCTTTGGCATATGGTTCAGGTATATCTTGGACACTTTGGTAGATGGTTTGAGACATGTATTAGTATATTGCTTGAGGTATATATTGGATGTTTTGGTAGATGTTTAAAACATATATTTGGCACATGTATAAGGTATATGGTTGGATACAAATATTGATGTTGGCACATGCTTGAGGAATATCTTTGGTACATGGGTTTGTTTGAAATACTAAGTCAACTGAGAAGGGGAGGTGAATTAGTTGTTACTTTTCTTAAACAATTTTATGCCTATTGAAATATTATTAATGTTCTCCAAGTGATCATCAAGATTATGCAAGTCATGAACAATAGAAATAATAAATATCAGTCACACATATGATATGCACAGAGACAGATATTCATGAGGAAACCCATAAAGGGAGAAAAAATCTTCCTATTAGAATGATAAGCATTCTTTTAAGTTCTGTACATCATCAATCTTTTAGCACCAACTCAAAATGAGGCTACAACCTCTTCTTTAACAAGATCCAAATTATAGACATCACCAACCCTCTGGTTTCTCTAGAATCCACTAGAAGGAAACACCAACTCCCTGAGTGTTCCAATACCAACTGGATGGAAGCACCAACTTCCAATCACACAGGAACCGACCTGTATAACAGAGAACAAAGGTTTTCCCTTGCACCAACCTACCACCCTGGCTTTTCTGGCTGTAACCAGATGGAAGCTAAAACTCCCTGTGTTCAAGCACCCACTTGAAACTTCGAGGACAATCGTCCTCCCTAGCACCACCCTACCACCTTGAAATATAAATCTTTTCTTGCTGAAATTTATTATAGTGATACAATATTTATCAATGGATTACCAATCTCATCACTATTCTACTACACTGATCTACTTTTCCTGCATCAGTGTATTCCTACTCGCATCTTCTTGCGCTTAAGTTCTCGTATAGTCTATTGTTTTCACCATTTCTTCTATGTCCAGCTTATGTTCTTCATCTTTGCATTTTCTCCCTTAGTTCATGCTATGATATGAATTGCTTACAGTTCGACTACGTTTTACAGAGAAACAACAACCTCTCTCTGTCATGACATTTTTCTTTTATTCCCACTCTCATCATCCATTACACTCTGCATCTCAACTGCTCAAGGAGGGAATCTAAAAAATGCTCAGGAATCATTATTCCAATTCTCAGGAACAATGATTCAACCACTCAGGAACAATGATTCAGTTAGTGTAACTGAATTGTAACTGATTAAGAAATCACGAGATGAAACAACAACCCTTCGATTAGATTCGGTTTGATCAACGTCGTTGGATTATACACACAGATGGTTTTTTATTTTTCAATGTGTAACCTCTGATGTGGAGCCTAGCCGTGCTATCTCCTTCACCTATCTTCTGTTGATGTGACCTTGGCGATGATATCATGTGACCATGCAATTGTAGGCATGACCAAAGGTGGTTTGAGATCAATCCTCTTTTCTCCCCACAATTCACTACAGAGCTCCACGTATGCTTTCTCCAAAACCGTGGTTTTGATTGTGGCCTGCCTTCAACATTTTAAAGTTTATGCACCTTAAATCCCCGCAATGCGACGAGACCATTGATATCATGATCTTGTTAGTGCTCCTGAACTGATGATTCATATATGTCCTTTCAAGTTCTGGGGATCAGATCTAACCTTCCTAAATCAACGACTATGATTTACTTCATGATTCAGGATTCAGGAGTTTCAAATCCCAAACCCTACTTTTCTTCGTATGCCAATCTTCTGGAGTCGATGATCTACGAACACCCATCCTTATCAATCGATGGATCTGCCTCTACTTTGGGAATTTTAACTTTCAACCAAATCAACGGTTCTACAGCCCCTTACTCAATTCAATGGTCGGTATCTCCTTCGCTACTCTAAGCTTCGACAATTTCAATTCTCAACCTTCACGCTCTCCCATAACTCTTTTATCTGGAGTCCACAGATTCTTGCCACATGTTCTCCTCAAATCAACAATCCTCATTCACTTCGGGACTTAGGCCTTAGATATTTTAGGACTCTATCCCTCGCGACTTCAGCTCTCCGACACTTCGGCACTTTGGCCCTTCATGTCTTCGGTCCTTCGTCACTTTGGCTCTTCACAATTTCGGCTCTTCAGCCCTTCGCGACTTTGATCCTTCAGCACTTTGGCTCTTTGTGACTTTGGCCCTTTGCAACTTCAACCTTCGGGATTTCAGAGCTTTTTTAATTTGTTGGTGGTGAAACTCCCGAAGTAAATCTTCCAGAGTGATGTAACATTACACACGTCACCTATTGACATGGCATGGGCTGAGTGGTTTCCATGTGTCACTCACTAACATGGTCTGCCACATGTCCTTGTTGACAAGGTCTGCCACATGTCCTTGAATTAGATGGTTGATTATTACTTTGGGTCTTTACCCAGATTCCACATATTTAAGCCACATCTCTTCTGGATAAGATGGCCTAGATCAACTTCGGACGATCCGATGATTGAGATTTACTCTAGACGATCTAACAACTGAGATATATTTCGGGTGATTAGATGATCGATATTTACTTCATCTCTTCGACTCTTCAGGCTTTAGGTATTTCAGCTCTCAACTTGAAATTCTTAAAGTGATATTTTCCTAAGTGTAACTTCCTCACATCTTTAGACCCAAAACGAATGTTGTTCATTGATCATGATATTAGATCAACGACTTGATCTATTTGTGATGATTCTTTGACTTGGTGTTAAATCCAATGACCCTCCATATTTTCTTATCCTATCCTTCCACTTAATTTGATATGACGACTGACGAAGATTCAATTAATCGAATTATCAAACCTTGTGCCCCGTTTATCCTATCCTTTACTTAATTTGATACGACGATTGACGGATATGTGGGTGATCGAATTTTCAATCATTTTTCCCTTCTGATCTTTGATCTTTGCATACTATTCGCTTCTCCTCCTGAGCTTATGTTGTTCCCTTTTTCCATCGTCGTTGATGTTCTTTCCATCAATGACAAGTTCACACTTCCTGTAAAACATGCCAACAATATCCCCCTTTGGCATTGATGGAAACCCTGAAAGGCTGCACTATTATGCTTAGACCTCCAACTATAGCATCCAGATCGCACCTTTTCTCCTCCTTTGACATCAATGTAAAAGAAGAACATTGTTGGCATAGGGGAAGACCCAGGGTTCAATTCTACAATAGAGCACCAACAAAATCCTAACTACTGACCATTTTGACAACACCTGCGAAGCAGATGTCTCACGCGAGGTAGAGGTAGGAGTGATTGCAGGACTTCGATATATGCAAACTTAGATGGGACACATATCTATGATTGTAACACTTTAACAAAGCACTTAGCAGTTATAGTTCATTAATATTCTCCTTTATTTTACAGTGTGGATAAACCCTAATAACAGAACGACGCAGTATTCACACAGATCTAATATAACCAAGCACTAACCACATCAACATAGGTAAGATCTAACATTCATTCACATTATTTATCACTAAGCTATCATATCAGATTCATCTAACATACATCAATGCAATAAGAATTTAATCACATAAACAAGAGAACACCTAAAATGCACAAATCAACCACAACACAGGATATACGTGGTTCACCCCCACCCTAGGGCTATGTCCACCAATTCTTATTCTCTTTATTGTCTTCTATCAATCTTCTACATGCACAGAGCCTTGAGATCTTACTCTGCAGAGGATAGAAGATTTGTGCACTTCGCTAGATCCTCCTTCCCTGATTTAAAACACAAATCCTTCCACAGTCTCTTATGATCACTTGCACTTAGCTCTACATGTCTTACACAATATGCACAAAGCAATTACAATTGTCACTTGCACTTAGCACCTAGCATCACATAGATGTCCCCTTCTTACATCACCTATAAATCTATTTATACATTACAAAATTGGGCCTAAACATGGGTAAACCCATGGGGCGACATCCCCATACCCATTACATAAGCCCAAAACCCAAAAATCCCTAAAAAGGGGCCGAGATCCCACGATATCCGCTTTCACTTGCGCTCTCCCTTCAACAGCTTGTTGAAGTCCCAAAAGTAGGTCAAACATGACCAAGGATCCTCAAAACTTGGTCAAGGGCCAACAAGTCCCCAACACTCACCTGTGACTCATCCCAAGTCACTCGGGTCTGGGTAGCTCTTCTTCAAAATCCTCGCGCTTGGCTCGAGATGCTTCGACCTATTGTTTTGCCATGACCTCCTATTCGGTGAACTCTTGGATTTTTGCTTCCTTGACAGGTCCCTCTAAGCATTGTTCAACTGCAATGACGACTTTCTCAAGTTATTCTCCTCAGCCTTCAATCTCTGTGAATAGTTGGCAAGCCTCATCCCGTATTGGTTGGAGCCTCTAAGTCACTTCCATGACTTTTTTCTAAATGGTGTGGACCTGCTATTGAGAAATGCCCTATTCTTGGGATCACTTCATCCTCTCAACGGCTGACAGGGGCTTCAAATGCTCCTATATTGTTTCTTCTTGATACTTTTCCTCCTTGAGATGCGACTCAAGTGCCTTTAATTCAAAATCCTCAGTGAGTCGCTCATAAGTCTGGGAACTATGATCACTTAGTTGTTTACATTCCATGGTGAGGGCATTGATTCTTTCAACTGTGCTTCGAGCAGTTTCTTCTATTTGATCTTGTACATCTGGCGGAGTGTTGGGCACTATTCATAGCTCTAAGTATGCTATTCTTTGTTGTAGCTGTTGGATAGCTTCCGCGAGCTGCACTACTTGATGCTCCACTCAGTCTTTTTCCTTTGGCTCTAATCCCATCACATAGCGAAGTGCTATGTCGATTGCTTCTTTGACTCCAAGATATTATGTGAGAAATTGTTCTTTTTCTTTCTTGGCCTGCACTCTCTCTTCTTCAAACTTGGCTTGAAGGTCTTCCTTCTCCTTTTGTGCAACCCAATGTTGCTCTACCATTTCTTCCTGGGCTTGTTTTAGGGTTGTTGTGGCCTGGTCTTTCTCGTCTTTTGCTCGATGAAGATGAGCTTCGATCACATCAACTAGTCTGCGGAGTTGGGCAGGCTCATCTCCCAACTCTATTTCTTTTGATGGCGGGGGCGCAGTGGATACTGCACGGCTAGATTGAAGGGCCTTATGTACCCCTATGATTTCAACTTCAATTCTATCGTACATCTCCTCTTGCTTGGCTTCATGTTTCTGCAATATGTCATGTGAGACATCTACTACAACTACAATGATGAAGTCGAAGTCATCTATAGTGAGCACAATCTGCATCTTAGTCAAGGAGGCTATGGATTTTGTTCGGGAAGTGGGTTTCGTGGGGGGAACCTTCTTTTTCTTCAAGGGATCAGCCTCATCAACAAGATCCTTAGGCAGTGTTACTTTGCCTTGATTATGTTGATCTTCTCTATCATTTGTCTTTTCTACTTCGTCATCACCCCCTCAGCCAGGTGATAGTGAAGTAGTTTCTTTCGATCTGTCGCTCAAGTCTTAGACTTCTTCAACCTTTTTTCTTCTGTTGGTTCCAAGTGTGTCATGTTCTTTGTGAGTAGCCTTCGAGCTATCAAGTTCAGGATCAAACATCTCTGCAGGGTCAGTGGGGATGAGGAGATCTGTAGACCAATCCTTGGTTATCTCTTCGAGTTCCTCCCCTGTGAGCTTATAGTATGACTGAAGCTCCTCTTTATGCTCATCTGCTCGCACAGTGATATATATGAAATGTCGATCTGCGTGAAACTTCATGAGAGGTCTGAATCGGTACAGGGTGTTTGGCATCATGCAATGGACAAATTCGATGACCTTCTTCATTTGGAGATAGTACATGTGGAAGACCACATTCGACTGCCACTGTTTTCCCATATCGCTCGAGTACCAGAGCATGGTGAACTTTGCAATGAGCAGCTTGAATGGCTCGATGTCCAGGAAGGTCTCACCTTCCATCATATCCCAAGCGGTAAATTTGATGAGTATCAGGAGCCAACTAAAGCAGAACTCATAGCCCTAATCCTGAGCTTCGTGGCAGTCTAATTCCAGTTGGTTGACCAAGTACTTTGCCCAGTTCATCTGGACTCCTTCTACACATTTCCCGATGAGGTCAACAACAAATCCTATGACTTGTGTAGGTTTGTTCTTTCTTACAAGATTTCCTGTGATCAACTAACAGGCCAGGAACACTGCACCATTTTGGATGGAAGCTACCTTGTAGCCTTGCATCCCGTTTTCTACATTGCCATATGTGTCTTTGATCTTTTGTGCCAATGCATGATATGTAGCCTTTCCTAGGTACAAGTCTTGTTGGTCAGGTCCCTGCATGTTCATTCCAGTGATCGTATGGATCAACGTCAGATCGACTGTGATGTGTCGGTCTAGCCATAGGTATCCGCCATGGTAACATGAGAGAATGATATTAACACACATGTTAACCTCTTGATGCCTTCCAAATTGCAGATTATTCATTACATTCAAGGGGGTGGACTACACGAGGTTCATAGTCCATGGTTGGGGGATTATTTTCGAGTTCTTCCCCTTCGTCCTGGTCAATTATTTGTAAGGAGTGAGCATACTATGGTTCTTGTGGTCTCCTAAGTTGAATTCATTGAACTTCAATGTCACGATCTTATCCCTCTACATTCTAACTGCATGTATCCCCTTCGGGAGGTACATAGTAACCATGGTGTAATCAAAGTCCCTCGGGACACTGTCACGAATCATCGCGTTGGCCAGAGATGGGATGTAGTATAGTAAGATGGTCGGGATTTGTTATGAGGGAAAAACTCTCTATGGCCAAGGGTAAACCACAACAGACAGGTATGACTACAGAAATCAACTCAATTCCATTATATGCTATATAAACTAATGTGTAATATAATAAATATGCCTACCTCGATCCAACATTTGATGATGTTCCATCATTGAGCACTTTGACCCAAAGCTTTATACTTGCAATAATTTATTAACAAACAAGCAAAGAAAGTATATAGTGATAATGTAAAGGGGTTAGCACATCATATAGCATAATCCATTAATAAACATTACAAACATTCCCATGGATAATAGTCATATATTTGCATGATACCAATAGGACAGGAAAGGAGTATTTCTATTAATAATTGATCAACATAAATGTTAACATTACATACTTCTGTGTCGGCATGATTCGAAACCAAGGAACCAATTTCCTTCCTACTGGGTATCCACCACTTCAATCCTCCACTAAAGGAAAGTTCAAAAAGAGAGAGAGAATGAGGTTCTCTCAACAATAGGGAAAGAGGTTTGGGGCTGAACACTGTGTTCAGACTTGAGGGACAAAAGGATGCAAACTCAATATGAAGTAATTTCTCCAGAGTAACTTTTCTCTCAAAGTTGAATGCTTTCTCCTCCTTTCCATAGCTCAAAATTGTGCTCTTATAACCTTAACAATGCAACTGAAGGGCCGAGTCAAAACGTTTCCAGTATATGGAAGGCCAAGGATAAGAGATCTCTTGTCGTGACATGGAAACTTCACTCCATTTTTTAATTTTCTAGAACAAATCCCAATGTATTCGGGCTGTAGTGGAGAAGCCTTCATATAAGCTTTTTGTATAGCTGATAGGGCACGTATATGTGGAAAAATGTTTATTTTTGGCTCTGGATTTGTCAAAAAGGGATGATAATTCTGCATAGGGAAATGGAAAAAGGCCCTCTGTGCAAGATAGCAATGGTGAGGAAAATATTTCTATAACAGGATTAACTTTGGCTAGGTCATCTCTGTGCTTGGTTCTCTTCTCTGTTGTTGGTCGAGATGGTCCAGATCCATGAGAAGTTGACGAAGACGCTTGCACTCCTCTTGTCGATGATTCTTAAATACCTACAAACATTAATTTCTCGTCCATGAGATCAATGAGAACTTCTTCGATGACTTTCTATGCAGTTCTGAGTTCATCCGACATGCACACTTAGATTGGATAAATTGAGTAGATGAATGAGTGTGCAATGCAATGGAACAGGTGTCGATCTCAATAAACACAACACAGTAGAAATGAGCTGGCTTGGATACAATTTGCAAGAGTTTTCTCAGTGCAATAATCAATGGAATAAGTAGACATGATGTAACAGATCTCACCAACAGATGAGAGGTCTTCATCAATGCATTTCTATCCATTGCGGTGCGGTCCCAATGGTCTGATGGCGATTCTTCGGGCCATTACTGTTGTTCTAACCATTTGGGTCATTGGGCTAACGATTATAATGCTTTCAATGGCTATATGTCTTCGCCATGTTGCATTGTTCTGATATCCCAATGAAGTTCTAGTCTTTCAAACCTTCCCTTTGTGAAGTCCCTTATGGGACCTTCTGTAACTTTTCTATCTTCTTACTGATTTTTCTAGCCTTCTTCCTAGTGATTTTCGTCTCGGTATTCCTCTTTCCATTCTGATTCTTATCTCCTTTTGGAATAGTAACTTCACGTTGTTGAGATTATTTCATAGGGTTGGAGAGTAATACATCTTCTCTATCTGGGTTAGCTACTTCAGTCTTCTGTGAGTCTTATTGTGTTCTTTTAACTTCGACATCCAAGTTTTTGGTTCTAAGTAGCTTCGATTTGTTCTCTTGTTCTTCAATCAAGTGTGTTATCCTCCTAGTCATGAAATCTTTTAATTATTTCTTCTTTTGCTCTAAGACTTCCTCTTCTTTTCTTCTAACCCGATCCTTTTCAATACAATGTTTTCCTAGTAATATAGAAAATGGGTCATTGTTCTCAATAAATTTAACAATCTCAAAATCTTCCTCTGTCGAAGTTCCATGAGCACTCATAGATATCTGGGTGAGTCTTCTACATAGGGTTATCAAATTTCCTCTAAATAATCCTATTCCTCCCAATGAAGGAATCATAGCAGGCTTTCCTAAAGTTTCTCAAGTTCTTTTTGTCATGATATTCACCTGTGTTTCTTCATCCAGAACACAGTCAATGTCGAAGTCTCCTATTCTTTCTTCTAAGCATTATTTTTCTTTGAACATCTCTGATATGTTGATATTTTTGTGATCATTTAGGATATCTTTCATTTGTAGTAATACATTCTATGATTCTTTCTGGGGTTCTTCCATGGTATCAGTTTCGTAACCTTCCTAGGGGTTTTCTTGTCTTATATTATTTCTATCAAGCTTAGAAATCAATTTAGGGCAATCTACAACTTCATGATCCATAGATTTACAACAAAGACAACTAGGTATTCTACCAGGGAATTCCTTAGCAAGATGTCCCTGTCTTTTGCGGCTGTAACAAAGGGTTAGTCTTATTTTTCTTTGAAAGGATCCCCAACCTTTCTTGTACTACACACTAGGATAGTAGCTAACCTGTAAAAAATTATTTCTAGGATATTGCATCCATTTGTTAGTCCAAACATTCTTTCTATGCATAGGAATGACATATCTTTCACTATTTTTGTCAGATCTACTCATATCAGACCTTCTTTCATCTAGATGTGCCCTACTTTTCAAGATAGGACAAAATTTATCAAACATACCTAGATCCATACTTTTGAAACAAAAATTTCCACTTATCTTACTTTTTCAATCAAAACTTTTCACTGTTCTTACCTTTATCAGAGCACAAAGATTTTAGGTCTTACCTCTTTTCTTCAGATCTGACTCTTCTTATTGGCACATAGCTTCACAGGTCAAGTAGAATATTTTTCACTAAGGAAACATATCTACGCACAAAGCTTTCTCTTTTCTTTAGTTCCAAGCAATCACAGTTCCAGTCCTTGCAATCATAGTTCCAGTCCTGACAATCACAGTTCCAGTCCTGACAATATCAGTTCCAGTGCCAACAATCTCAGTTCTAGTCCCGACAACATAACCATTTGTTAGCAAAGGGGAAAACCCAGGGTTCAACGCTACAACAATGCACCAAAAAAAACCTAACTACCGACCCTTTCGGCAACACCTGCGAAGCAAATGAGGTCTCACCCGAGGTAGAGGTAGGGGTGGTTGCAGGACTCTGATGTTTGCAACCTTAGTTGGGACACATATTTGTGATTATAACACTTTAACAGAGCACTTAGTAGTTACAATTCATCAATATTCGTCTTTAGTTTACAACGCAGATAAACCCTAATAACAGAACAATGCAGTATTCACACAGATCTAATATAACCAAGCACTAAACACATCAACATAGGTAATATCTAACATTCATTCACATTATTCATCACTAAGCTATCATATCATATTCATCTAACATACATCATCACACTAAGTATTTAATCACATAAACAAGAGAACACCCAAAATTCACAAAGAAACCACAACACAGGATATAGGTGGTTCACCCCCACCCTGGGGCTACGTCCACCGATTCTTCTTCTCTTTATTGTCTTCTGTCAATATTCTACATGCATAGAGCCTTGAGATATTACTCCACAGAGGACAGGATATCTATGCACTTCGCTAGATCCTCCTTCCCTGAGTTACAACAAAAATCCTTCCACAATATCTTACGATCACTTGCACTTAGCTCTGCAAGTCTTACACAGTATGCACAAATCAATTAAAATTGTCACTTGCACTTAACACCTAGCATCACATAGATGTCCCCCTTCTTACATCACCTAGACATCTATTTATACATTACAAAATTGGGCCTAACCATGGGTAAACCCATGGGATGACATCCCCATACCCTTTACATAAGCCCAAAACCCAAAAATCCCTAAAAAAGGGTAGAGATCCCACGATCTCTGCTTCAAATTGCATTCTGCTTTCGACAGCCTGTCGAAGTCCCAAAAGTAGGTCAAACATGACCAAGGATCCTCAAAACTTGGTTAAGGGCCAACAAACATGCTGCCCCTGAGCTATTGCAGTAATTTTCAGAGGTATCAGATATTCGACCAACACATACTCCCCCTGATTAGATAGTTTATTTTAACTAGATAACAGGGTCACGACCAAATTATGGCATAGATACTCAAACTGAGTTGTTGCAAGTAGTTTAGTGAAGATATCAACAATCTAATCTTTGAATGGAATATAATTCAGCTGACCAACTCTATTTGTAACCTTCTCTTTGAGAAAATGATACTTTATTGGTATATGCTTAGTCCTGGAATGAAGCAAAGGATTCTTGGAGACACTATTGGCACTGGTGTTATCACAGTGAAGTGGAATGGGATCAGTATAAGTTGCCTTCAAATCTTCAAGAGTTTCTATCATCCATAAGATATGAGTACAACAAGTAGCAACAACAATGTACTCGACCTCTGTAGTTGATAAAGAAATATATCCCTACTTTCTAAGCCATGCGACTAATTAATCACATAAGAAGAATGCACCTCCACGTGTGCTCTTTCTTTCATCCAAACAATTTGCCCAATCAACATCTGAATATGTAGTTAATTGAAAATTTTGATTTCTAGGATACCAAAGACCATAAGTCATTGTACCCTTTAAATATTTGAATATCCTTTTGACAACTGCTAAATGACTTTGTTTAGGAGCAGACTAATAATGACCTACCATTCCAACAACTTGCATTATATCAGGACGAGATGTTGTGATGTACAAAAGACTGCCTATCATTGATTGATATGCTCTTTTATCAACATCAGGTGAAAAATCATCTATATTGAGCTTGCAACCAACCACCATAGGTGTACTAATAGGAGAGGAATATTCCATCCAAAACTTATTCAAAATATCTTTCAAATACTTTTCTTGAGAGATAAATAGCCCTGTAGAACTCTAATTGATTTGTAAACCAAGAAAATATGACAGTTCTCCTATCAAAGACATCTCAAACTCAGTTTGCATAGAATTAGAAAACCACTAAACTGAAGGGTCATTAATGCATCCAAATAGAATGTCATATACATAAACCAAAACAACTAATAAATCATCACCTTCAAACTTAATGTACAGATTACTGTCAACAGTAACTTTCTTGAATCCTTTGTCCTGTAGAAATTTTCCAGTCTATAATACTAGGCTCGTGGTGCCTGTTTCAGTCCATATAATGCCTTTTTCAACTTACAGACATAGTCATGATTATCTGTTAGTGAAAATCCTTCAGGTTGCTCCACATATACTTCTTCTAAATCTCCATTAAGAAATGCTGACTTAACATCCATATGATATACTTTAAAGTTCTTATGACATGCATAGGCAATAAATATTCTGATGGCTTCCAATATTGCCACTGGTGCAAAGGTTTCATCAAAATATTGTCCTTTAACTTGTGCATACCCCTTACAGACGAATCTGTATTTTTTCTTAACAATTTGTCCTTGTTCATTCATTTTATTCTTAAACACCCATTTGGAGCCAATTACACTCATATCTGTAGGTCTAAGACAAGCTCCCAAGTATTGTTCTTCTCAATATGATCTAGTTCCTCATTCATTGATTTTAACCAATTTGCATCTTCACTGGATTTATTAAAGTTCTTGGGTTACACCATGGATATGAAGGCTATATGTGATTGCTCAGTGTCATTGATTATCCTTCTCTTGGTTTGTACACCACTGTCTTTCTCTGCAATTATCTTACTTGTAGGATGATTCTTTTGAGTAATTTTGGAGGGAGGATTTGATGTTTTCATCTGATTTGAGTATGCCTGAGTATTTGTATCTTCATATGACTCAGATTCTTTTCTTTCTGATTCTTGCACCTGTTCATATTCAACTTCAACTATATCCTTTGTTGTTGATTCAACACTGCTTACATCTCGTACTGAGATTTCTTCATCAACTTTTATGTCAATACAATCAACCAATTTATGCAGCCTCTTATTATATCATCTGTATCCTTTACTGTTTGTAGCATACCTTAAGAATATACCTTCATCATCCCTGTCATCATATTTGCCAAGATTTTCATCATTATTATTGATATAGCACTTACTCCCAAAGAATTTAAAATGCTTGATTGAAGCAGGTCTTCCAAACCATAGTTCATAAGGACTCTTGTCACTTTGTGGCCTGAGATGAGATTTGTTAAGAATATGTACAACTGTATGAATTTCTTCTACCCAATATGTCTGAGCAATATTCCTTTCATTCATCATTGATCTTGCTATCTGTTGGACTGATCTATTTTGTCTCTCAACTACTCCATTTTTCTGTGGAGTCCTTGGAATAGTATACTCGCTTTTGATCCATGGCTTATCACAAAAATCTTTGAAGTCCCTTGAACTAAACTCCCCTCCTCTATCATACCTTACTGCCTTCAATCTTTTTCCTTATTGATTCTCAGTTAGAGCCTTAAACACTTTGAATTTTTCAAATGCTTCATATTTTTCATTAAGAAAGGCAACCCACGTAGGTCTAGAATAATTATCAATAATCAACATGAAATAATTTTATTTTCCTGTACCTTCCTTCCTTGATGGTCCACATAAATCCATATGTACTAACTGAAGAGGTTTCTCTATTGATGCAAATTTCTTAGATTTAAACTGTGTCTGAGTGAGCTTTCCTATTTGGCAAGGTTTGCATACAAAATCATATGGCTTCGATATTTTTGGAATATCTTTTACTACCCCACTATTTCTAAGTTTGATAAGATGATAAAAATTTAGGTTTCAAAGTCTCCTATGCCATAAACAACTTTCATCATACTTTCTTAAGTGACATTATTTTTTTTCTTCTTTCAAAACATAGACATTGTTTTCTGTTCTTATGTCTTTTGCAATCAACTGTCCTGAATTCACAGATTGTATTTTACAATCATTAGAAGTGAAACCAACTTTGCATCCTTTGTCACAAACTTAACTGATACTAAGCAAATTATGTTTCAGACCATCTACAAACAACACATCTTGAGCTTTCCCTTTGCCACTACTTAGACTTACCATTCCTTTCCTTTGATTTTTCCTGATGCATCATTTCCAAAGGTTACATTTCCTTATTTTCTTTCTCTTAGAGACATAAATTTATTTTTGTCTCCAATAATATGTTTGGAACATCCACTGTCAATATACCATGGGTTATTTTGTCTTTGAGCTGAAAGTACTAGACCACATTTTTAACTATCTTTCTTTTTCCATGTGCTGGCATTTCTAGCTAAGGGTTTTATCCTTGGATCTGCTTTGTAATTCTTCAGATGGAAGTTTGCAACTTTGTGGCCGGAGTTATGACAGTTATAGCATTCGAGATCATTGTTCAATAGGTCAAAGTGATTGGTGCAACTTTTTCTACTCATTGGTTGTTTAGTTCTATGTTGCAAAGATTGTTTATTTCTTGATCCCCTCAGTTGCATGTCTCTAAACTTAATTTGACAATTTGCAATTTTATGACCAAAATTAAAGCAGTAAAAAAAATAACCATGGAATAAATTTTGGTACCTAAAGGATGGTCTTCTTCTTGGCATTTGTTGCTCCATCTTCTGATATCTTTGTTTTTTATCAGGGATCATCTTGTCTTTATTAGCTTTTGGTGGAAGAGTACTCACATGGTCTGATTGTTTGCTGACTTGGAACTTGATCATATTCACTGGCTCTTTTCTTTCTGTATGTTCGTTGCTTGAACCACTTACATATCCTAAACCAATATTCAAAAAAGGAGATCTTTATTTTCCCAGAATGTTGTTTAGTTCTGCCGAGGCTTTAATGCTTGGAAGATTTTGGAGATACAATGATGTAAACTTCTCCATATCTTTTTTCGTTTTTACTACCTCTTCTTCCAAGGCTTCACATCTTGCCTTCTTCTCTGATAACTGTTGTTTCAGAATGTCCTCTATTTTATTTGCCTCTTCTAATTCCACTTTTAGCAGGGAAAAGTCTTCATCAGGTTTTTTACTGTCTTTCTCGAACTTCATCAACAATTGTTTTTTTTTTTTCTTCTTAATTCCGAGTCTAGCAATTTCTTCTAGGGCACTAATCAGTTCTCCTTCCAGGTCAACCACAACTTCTTCATCATTAATACCACTTCCTGTGATTTATTATCATAATACTCTTTTTCCATAAGCCTAAATTCATTAACCTTATCTTCACAAGAAGAATTACTATCCGTGTCTCCTAAAGAGTCATCATTGTTTACACATAAACATTTTTTTACCAAATCTCTTGGATTTGTACTTCTCTTCAAATTTAGAGTTCTGGTCCTTCTTCTTATGTGGACACTTAAATACAAAGTGGCCTGTCTTTCCATAGTTAAAAAATTTGAAGGGAAAATTTCCTTGGTACTTTCCTGATCCTTTCTTTAGTCCTCTCACAAATTTTGCTTCAATTTCATTAGACTCATAATCCTCATTCTTATCTTCTTTAAATGATGCTTCTCTAGAGGTAGGTTTATCTTTACTAATCCTCATTTCATAAGAATTTAGAGTTCCTATAAGTTGATCAATAGAAAAAATATTAAGATCATTAAGTTCTTCGTTTGGAGAAACTTTTGGATTAAATATATTTGGTAGAGATCTTAAAATCTTATGAACTAAAAATGTGTATTCAATCTTCTCACCAAGACCCTTCATGGCATTCACAAGCTCCTCAACTCTTAATAAATATTTATTAATTGTTTCATCCTCATTCATCTTTAGTTGTTCAAATTTCAATCTATATGTCTGAAGTTTGGCATCTTTTACTTTCTCATTTCCTTCATAACTACTAATGAGTTTATCCCACATCTCTTTGGTAGAATCAAGCTGCATTACTTTTACAAATTCATCTTCAGCAAGCCCACTCAAGAAAGCATTCATTGAATTTTCATTGAATCTAAATTCTAAATTATCATCTTTGGAAGCTAGCACAACAGGTTTCGTATATCCAGTCTCTACAACATCCCAAACATCAACACATAAGGCCATAATGTATGTTCTCATTCTAACCTTCCAAAAAGAAAAACTTGTTCTATCAAACAAAGGAGGCTTATTGGTCGAAGTTACTTAATGACTTGTCATCTTTAAGATTATTGATCTACCTTTAGATAAAAGGAACATGCTCTGATACCAATTGTTGGAAATACTAAGACAACTGAGAGGAGGGGGGGGGGAGGGTGAATCAGTTGTTACTATGCTTAAACAATTTTATGCCTATTGAAATATTATTAATGTTCTCCAAGTGATCATCAAGATTATGAAAGTCATAAACAACAAAAATAATAAATATCAATCACACATATGATATGTGAAGAGACAGATATTCATGAAGAAACCCATAAAGGGAGAAAACCTCTTCTTCTTAGAATGATAGGCAGTCTTTTAACTTTTGTACATCATCAATCTTTGAGCACCAAATCAAAATGAGGCTACAACCTCTTCTTTAACAAGATGCAACTTGTAGAGAGCACTAACCCTCTGGTTTCTCTAGCACCCACTATAAGGAAGCACCAACTCCCTGAGTGTTCCAGAACCAACTGGATGGAAGCACAAACTTCCAGTCACACAGACACCGACTTGTATAACAGAGAACAAAGGTTCTCCCTTGCACCACCCTACCACCCTGGTTTTTTTGGCTGTAACCAAATGAAAGTTACAAATCCCTGTGTTCAAGCACCCACTTGAAACTCTTTGGACAAGAGTCCTCCCTAGCACCACCCTACCACCTTGAAATATAAATCTTTACTTGCTGAAATTTATTACAGTGATACAGTATTTATCAATAGATTACCAGTCTCATCATTGTTCTGCTACACTGCTCTTCTCTGGCTACATCAATGTCTTTCTGCTCGCATATTCTTGCGCTTAAGTTCTCGTACAGTCTGTTGTTTTCACCATTTCTTCTCTGTCCATATTATGTTCTTCATCTCTGCATTTTCTCCCTCAGTTCATGCTGTGATATGCATTTCTTACAGTTCGACTACGTTTTACAGAGAAACAACAACTTCTCTCTGTCACGATTTTTTTTTTTATTCCTTCTCTCATCATATGTTACACTCTGCATCTCCAACGCTCAAGTAGGGAATCTAAAAAACGCTCAGGAATCATGATTCCAACACTCAGGAACAATGATTCAATCGTTCAAGAACAATGATTTAGTTAGTGTAACTAAATCGTAATTGATCAAGAAATCACGATATGAAACAACAACCCTTCGATCATATTCGGTTTGATCAACGTCGTTGGATTATACATGCAGATGATTTTTTATTTTTCAACGCATAACCTCCGATGTGGAGCCTAGCAGCGCTAGCTCCTTCCCCTATCTTTTGTTGATGTGACCTTGGGAGATGATATCATGTGACCATGCGATTACAAGAGAGGACAAAGGTGGTTTGAGATCAATCATATTTTCGCCCTGCAATTCACTACAGAGCTTCACGTATACCTTCTCCAAAATTCGGGTTTCGATTGTGGCTCGCCTTCAACATTTTAAAGTTCGTGCACCTTCAATCCATGCAATGTGACAGGATCATCGATCTCACGATCTTGACGGTGCTCCTAAATTGACGATTCAGATCTGTCCTTTCAATTTATGTGGATCATACCTAACTTCCTAAATCAACGACTATGATTTACTTCGTGATCCGGTCTCCAGGAGTTTCAAATATCAAACCCTACTTTTCTTCGTATGCCAATCTTCTAGATTCGATGATCTACAGACACCTGTCATTCTCAATCGACGACTCTACCTCTACTTCGGGAATTTGACCTTTTAACTAGATCAACAGTTTTGTGGCCCCTTACTCGATTCAATGGTCGAGATCTCTTTAGCTACTCCAGGCTTCAACGATTTCAATTCTCAACCTTCACGCTCTCCCATAACACTTTTATCCGGAGTCCACAGATTCCTTCCACATGTCCTCCTCAAATCAACGGTCCTCGTTCACTTCAGGACTTCAGCCTTCAAGAGTTTGGGCCTCTATCCCTCGTGACTTCAGCTCTTTGGCCCTTCGACACTTTGGCCCTTTGTGACTTCGGTCCTTTGGCTCTTCATGACTTCGACTCTTCGGCCCTTCGCGACTTCGGTCCTTCAGCACTTCGGCTCTTCGCGACTTCGTCCCTTTGCAACTTTGGCCTTTGGGACTTCAGAGCTTTTGTCATTTTTTGGTAGTGAAACTCCTGAAGTAAATCTTCTGGAGTGACGTAACATTACACATGTCACCTGCTGAATTGAAACAGGCTGAGTGGTTGCCACATGTCACTTGCTGATGTGGTCTACCAAATGTCCTTGTTGATGAGGTTTTCCACATGTCCTTAAATCAGACGGTTGAGGCTTACTTCGGGTCTTTACCCGGAGTCGACATATTTACGCCACATCTCTTCTGGATTAGATGGCCCATATCCACTTTAGACGATCCAATGCTTGAGATTTACTCTAGACGATCTCATGATTGAGATCTATTTCGGATGATCAGATGATCAAGATTTACTTTGGCTCTCTGACTCTTCGGGCTTCAAGCATTTCAGTTCTCAACTTGAAATTCTTAAAGTGAGATTTTCCTAAGCATAACCTCCTCACATCATTAGACCCAAAACGAATGTTGTTCATTGATCATGATCTTAGATCGATGACTCAATATGTCTGCAATGTTTCTTTGCCTTAGTGTTAAATCCAACAACCCTCCATCTTTTCTTATCTTATCCTTCGACTTAATTCAATCCGACGGCTGATGAAGATTTGGATAATCGAATTCTCAAACCTTGTGCCCTGTTTATCCTATCCTTTACTTAATTTGATCTGATGGCTGACAAATATTCAGATAATTGAATTCTCAAACCTTGTACTTTGTTTATCCTATCCTTTACTTAATTTGATCTAACGACTGACGGATATTCGGGTGATCGAATTCTCAATCATTTTGATCTTTTGAGGTTTGATCTCTGTATATTGTTCGCTTCTCCTCTTGAGCTTATGTTGTTCTTGTTTTCCATCGTCATTGTTGTTCTTTCCATCAATGACAAACACACGCTTCCTGCAAAACATGCCAACAGGTTTATGGATTTTATGGCTCATATATCTTGGCATGTGATTTGATACATATCTTGGTGATGTCATGTATATTTTTGAAAGACATTCTTGGTGATCTTGGGATATGATTTATGTGAGTGAATATGTTTTTGGTAATGATGAGGTTTCAATATCAGTAACACTTACGATGACAGGTTGAGTCTAATTTGATGATGATGATGTTTCAGTGTCGGTGACAATTATAGTGAAAGGTTGAGTCTAGGTTGATGATGATAATGTTTCAATATAAATAAAAAATACAGTGATAGGTTGAGTCTGTCTTGATGATGATGATGTATCAATATCAATGACAGTGACAAGTTGAGTATCAATGACATTGATAGGTTAATCATTAGTGACAATGACAGTGACAAGTTGATTATCAGTGATAGTTTTAGTGACAGATTGAGTCTCCATTTATATTTCACGGAGATAGGGTGGTGCAAGGAAAGAGATCAAAGTCTCATTCAGGTTGGTGCCTGTAAATTAAGGGGTTGGAGCATCCTTTCAATTAGAGCTGGAGAATATAGAGAGTTGAAGATTCCTTCAAATTAGAGCCTACAAATTAATGGGTTGGAACCTCATTCCAGTTGGAGCTGGAGGATTTAAAGAGTTATAACATCCTTCAAGTTAGAACATGTAAATAGGGGGTTGGAGCCTCCTTCCACTTGGTGCTGAAGAATTTAGATGTTGGTTCTTCCTATGAATGTAATCTTTTGATATATAAGAAAACATTATGTGGTTTTCTCCCATTTGGGTTTCCACGTAAAATTCTAGTGTGCTATGTATTTGTGGTTATATGTTATGAATTGTTGAATGACATTGTTAATAATATATTGAATGCAAACATAAGTGATAAATTGATTCATAAGTTGAAGATTACATGTTGTGATTAAAAGTGGTAATAAGTACCCAATATTGATTCACATCCCCCTCTCAATTCAACCAGGATGCAACATGCACAACAAAAAAATAAACACAGTGAAACACCTAAATCTAAAGTGAATCCTCATTGTTATGCTAATCACCTTAATCACCCAATTTAATAAGGAACATATTTTGTCATGCAAAAAAGTTAATGTTTGAAATCACAACCTTTCGTGTTTATTTTATTGTGACCACAAATAATAATGGTCATTAAAAAACCATTATAATTAAAATGTCATTAATTCTAGCCATTTCCAATAATGGTAAGCCTTATCAAATAATTCAATTACCATTCATTTTTTATAAAATAAAATTGAATTCAATAATTATTTATCAAATGATATTATGCCTATCACAACCGCAAAGTCAGGTGAACGTCGATAGATATCGGGGTTAAAACCACGTACAAGTTAAAACCCAGGAACATGAATCTTATCCATTGATTTGAGAAGATGACTAAGAATATGCTAGCATCTTTTATTACTAATCATCAAATTAGGTTTTTGGGTTTATTATTTGAGTTTTTAAATTAATAGATCATTAATAATATATCATGAAAATTCATTAATCCATTTACCATTCATGGTATAATATTGAAATCAGTGAAACAAATAACAGGTTTAGTTATCCCCTCTAGGTAATTTTATAAACATGTTTTCTATTCTCTCGGCAAAACAAAATTTCATCCTACTTTACTGAACCTTCATGTCCGGTCTCGGTTCAAACTTAGTTAGAACTGTAAAGGTTGGTGGCTCCACATCTGCCGCTCTGGCTGTGGGACAAGTTGGAAGAAAAGCCCATGAATTTTGTGTCAAACTGCAAACTGCAATAGCCCTCCTGCAACGCTGTTTCAAGTAAACGCAATCCCCCATTCCAACACACTCACTACTCCCAAACAGTATTGTACGTCGTCTCTGAATCTCTTTCCAATTTGGGGTCACCGCCTTCTTATCAAACTCCCACGAAATCACCTCCCCAGCTATTCCAGTTGTTACCTTATGCAG
>ML785144.1:466189-481206 GCA_009831015.1 Picea engelmannii
GAACTACACGAAAATGGAAACACATGAGATCATATATAAGTTTTTGGTGCACACCTTTATCTTTTCTACCACAACAGTGCAATTTTTTATTTCATCTTGACTATATTTGATTTTGGTTTTCAATAAAGACTTTGTTAAATTCATTTACTAATATGACTACATATGGAATATTTAGTTGTAGAGAAAAATCCATAAATATATAGCTGCTACCTCTTGGCCTTAGGCCCTATGTATTCACCTTCCTCGAGGCTGCAACAATGGCCTACTTGTCCTTCTCCAGTTGTAATGCGTGCCTTTCTCTATGATTTACATTTAGACTGTTATCTGCTATATCAAATGTACATGGATTAAGACATATATACTCTGTACTACTATTATTACCAATATGCTAGTATATACATATTTAGACTACCAGTCTATATTATTTCTAACATGGTGACTTAACTAGTCTGTTGGTATATTGATTAGGGTTTTTTTGTTTCTTTGGTGGTTGTGGGTAACTATATGAGGAGTATGTCCGTAAATGCAAGATATATCATTTTCTCTCAGCAGTTTGAGTTTCCAGTTCAGTCTCGTTTCATGAGGCGGGAAGGTGTGGGGTAAACCGAAAGTAAGATGGGGGTAACTAAAAGATGTGTTAATGAGACTTAGCTGGGTTCTTGCCTACGAAACACACATTTACATTGGGACATTGTGCTTCATTGAATCAGACTAAAAATAATAATTAGTAAAGATAAAATAGAACATACGATGGCCAGGGCATTTTTCGATATGAGGTCCATCCTTGTAATAGCATAAGAATGACCATGTTGAGTCCTCAATGTTGTGACCACATATCCCTCCACTTGCTTCACATGATTTGTAACCTTTATCTCTCTATGTAGTTGTAGAAATCGTAATAGACAATAGCATTACATTTCTAGAGATGTCCTTCTATAGAGTCAAATGCATATTGAAAAGGTGTATTGCACATGTACAGTCTAGAGTCTGGTTCTCTTTACCCAAAATGTTGAAAAATAATTCTCCATATTCCGAAGACAGTGTCTGACGATTATTGTTGGGACGACCCAAAAATTAGCATTTCTCTCCCCAAAATTTGGATAATTGGAGTTGAGTTCTACACACAACTAATTTGAAAGCCAAGGAGACAACATCCACTCTTTCGTACACCAAATTGAATGATTGGGTGTCCAAGCATAATGAGACAACATCCACTCTTTCGTACACCAAATTGAATGATTGGGTGTCCAAGCATAACGAGCAACGTATTAGAGAGGAGCAACAGTCTGACCTGTTCAAATGAATTTGTATTCAGGGGGTCTTTGTCTCCCTTTTTGTCACATTTCAATCACTTTAGAATTGTTCATGGTAATCCCACTCCATGTCTCTATGTTGGCCCTTGACCAAGTTTTGGTGAACTTGGGTCACGTTTGAACAATTTTGGGACTTTGACAGGCTGGTCGAAGGCATAACGCAAGGTGAAGTGGAGATCGCAGGATCTTGGCCCTTTCTTAGGGAATTTTTGGGTTTAGGGTTTATTTAACAGGTATGGAAGGTCAACCCATGGGTTTACCCCATTTTGTAATGTATAAATAGAAAGCTAAGTGATGTAAGTAGGGGGTGCTGAGGGTAATGAGGCCAAGATGCTAAGTGCTAGAGTTTGATCTATGTGATTGCAAAGGCTTTCTGCTTACTATGTGTTAAGAAATTGCAGAGCTAAGTGCAAGTGATTGTAAGAAGGCTTTGTGCTCAAACCTAGTTTGGGGAAGGAGGATCTGGCGAGGTGCGCGCAGATCTCCTGTCCTATGTGGAGAGGGTTCTTGTGGCTCTGTGCTTGTAAAAGATTGAGAGAAGATAATAAAGAAGAGAATAGTTGGTGGACGTAGCCCCACGCTGGGGTGAACCATGTATATCATGTGTTGTGGTTGTTGTGTGCATTATAGTTTTTATGTTATTGATGTGATGTATTCTTAGTACAATGATATATTTTAGATGCAATAGCTTAGTGCTTAGTAATGTGAATGAATGCTAGATCTGATTTGTTCTATGTGCTAAGTGTTTGGAAATGCTAGATCTAGTTGAATATTGCATTGTTATGTAATTAGGGATTGAATCTGTGATGTAAGGGATAATTGCTAATGAATGTTAACTGCTAAGTGCTCTGCTAAGGTATTATAATCACAGATATGTGTCCCATCTAGGTTGCAGACATCTGAGTCCTGCAACCACCATTGCCTTTACCTCGGATGAGACTTCATCTGCTTCGCAGGTGTTGCCAAAAGGGCCGGGAGTTAGGGTTTTATTGGCATGTTGCTGAAGCATTGAACCCTGGGTCTACCCCTGTGCCAAAAAATGGTTATGTTGTCGGGACCTGAAACTTTGATTGCTTAGAACTGAAGAAAAGAGAAAGCTTTGTGCGTAGATCTGTTGCCCTAGTGTGCAATATTCTACTTGAATTGCGAAGATCTGTGCTAAGAAGAGAAGTCGGATCTAAAGAAAAGAGGTAAGATCTTGAATCTTTGTGCTCTAAGAAAGGTAAGATAAGTGAATTTGTTTTTTGAAAGAATGGATCTAGGTATGTTTAATAGATTTGGTCCTAGTCTGAAAACTAGGGTACATATAGAAGAAAGAAGATTTGATATGAATAGATCTGATAGAAATAATGAAAGATATATTATTCCTATGCATAGAAAGAATGTTTGGACTAACAAATGATGCAGGATCATAGAAATAATTTTTTGCAGATCCACCACTGTGATCCTAGTGCACAGTACAGGAAATGTTGGGGATAGTTCAAGAGAAAGAGAGGATTAACGCTTTTCTATAGTTGCAGAAGAATGGGACATATTGCTAAGGAATTCACTGGTAGAGGTCCTATTTGCCTTTGTTGTAAGGCTACTAGACATGAAGTTTTGGATTTCCCTAGAATGATTTCAAAAGTTGAAAAGATGAATATGAGACAAGGAAACTATGAGACGAGACAAGAAACTAAGGATATGATAAAACCCCAAAAAGAATCAGAGGCTATATTATTACATATGAAAGAAACCCTGAACAATCATAGAGATATCAACTTATCAGAGATCCTAAAAGAGAAGGAGCGCATAAAAACAAGAATAGGAGACTTTGACATAGAATGTGTCCTGGATGAGGAAACACAAATGAATGTCATGACAGAAAGAACTAGGGAAATTTTGGGAAAGCCTACTATGGTTCCTTCATTAGGAGGAAAAGGATTATTTAGAGGAAAATTGATAACCCTATGTGGAAGACTTACCCAGACATCTATGAGTGCTCATGGCACTTTGATAGAAAAAGAATTTGAGATCTTTAAATTTATTTAGAACAACGCCCCATTTTCTATTTTGCTAGGAAAAAACTGGATTGAGAAAGATCTGATATGAAGGAAGCAAGAAGAGGAGGATCTAGAACATAAAAAGAAGGAACTAACATATTTCATGGCTAGGAAAATAACGCACTTACTGGAAGAACAAGAGAACCAATCGAAGCTACTAAGGACCAGAGATCTAGACATCAAAGTTAAAATGACACAGGAAGACTCGAAACACCTGTCTGTACAAGAGAGTAGAGCACCTACCCCAAAAAGAGAAGAAGTATCACGCTTGAACCCTATGAAAGACCCTCCATAGTGTGAAGTTACCATGCCAAGAGGAGATAAGAACGATAATGGAAAGAGGAAACCAGTGACTTAGATTTCAGGAAAGAAAACCAGAAAGCTCAACAAGAAGAAAACAAAGTTAGAAAAGTTACAACACGTTCCAGAGAGGACTTCAGAGAAAGAAGGTTTGCAGAACTGGAACATCGTCGAGATATCATAACAGTGAATATTGGCACTTCGCCACGACGAAGAAATATGACAATTGGAGGCATCCCGACTATTAGAACGACGCTCCAAAACGACTAGAAACACAATTATTACTGGAATGTTCGCCACTGGACCGTTGGGACTATGCCATAACAAATGGAATAGCATTGATTGAGGCATTCCTACCTATTTATAGAGTCTGTTACAACATTGTCTATTTATCCCGTCGAGTGTTGCATCGAGAACACTTTTTCCAATTATGATTATCTGAGCCCAAAGAAAACTAGTGCTTTCACACAGTGATCATTAAGACCTCGCCATCCACTATGTTACATTGAGTGTTGTTCATCAACCTGAGATATCAGATCTCGAGTGTGCATGTTGGACGAAATTAGCGTAGTAGAAAAATTCATCGAAGAGATTCTGATAGACCTCATGGTCGAGAAAGTGATGTCCATAGGCATCCAAGCCTCGTCGACAAGAGGAGTGCAAGCATCCCCTTCAACTACTTGTGGATCTGGACCATCCCGAGCTGCGATCGAGAAACGAACAAAGCATCGTGATGACTTAGCGAATGCGAAGCTAATCCCATCTATCCTACTCGTCTACATCCCGCCTCTAGTTGGCATGGTGAGTCGTGACAATGTCCTGAGGGAATTTGACTACACAGTCATCACTGCATATCTCCTGAAGGGGATACATGCATTCAGACCATAGTTGGAGAGGATTTCAACGTTGAATATCAGTGACTATAACCTAGGAGACCACAAGATCTATGGCATGCTTGTGCCATACAAGTACTTGACCAATACAAAGGGGAAGAAGTCAAAGATCATCCCCCAGCCATGGACTATGGACATCACAAGGTCCACTATCTTGAACGTGATGAAGATACCACACTTCGAAAGACATAAGGAGGTTAACACATGCATTAAGATCTTGTTGTCGTTCTTCCATAGTGGTTATCTGTGGTTGGACAGGAGTATCATCGTCGATCCGACGTTGATCCATAAGATCACCGGACTAAGCATGCAAGGGCCAAACCCACAACAATTTTATTCAAGAAAGGTTGCAGATCGTGCCCTGGCACAGAGAATCAAAGACACCTATCGTGATGTAGAAAAGGGGAAGCAGGACTACAAGGTATCCTCCATCCAGAATGGTACAATGCGCCTAGCCTTCCAGTTGATTGATGGTAAGCTAGTAAGGAAGAACAGACCCACGCAGGTCACAGGGTTTGTCATTGACCTCGTAGGAAAATGCGTGAAAGGGCTACAAATGAACTGAGTGAGATTCCTCGTCAACTAGTTAGAGAAAGATTGTTGCGAAGCTCAGGATCAGGGCTATGAGTTCCATTTTAGTTGGTTCTTGATCCTCATCTCCTTCATTGCTTGGGAGATGCTGGAAGGTGTGACCTTCCCTGATATTGAGCCATCAGAACCCTTAGCTATGAAGTTCACCACGCTTTGGTATTCGAGTGACATGGCTAAACAATGGCAATCAAATGCAGTGTTCCACACACATTACCTGTAGTTGAAGAGGGCTATTGAGTCTTCCCCTCGCATGACATCAAATACCCTGCACAGGTTCAGACCATTTGTGAAGTTTCGCGTAGATAGACATTTTATTTATATCACTGCGCGAGGAGATGAACATAAAGAAGAGCTCCAATCTTACTACAAGCTCACTGAGGAGGACATGGAAGAAATAACTAAGGAGTGGCCCGCATAGCTCCTTGTACCAGTCGACCAGGTATATTTGTTCGACCTTGACCTAATCGAAAGTCCTCTGGTCACTCGCAAAGAGTACGATGCACCCAGAAGTAGCATAAGGAAGAAAAAGGAAGAGGTACAAAATCTGAATAGCAAATCAGAAGAGACTGCTTCAGACTCACCCAGAGGGGCAGGTGATGAAGAAGTAGACAAAGAAGAAGACAAAGGAGAAGAAGATGAGAATAAACAAGGTGAAGTAACACTGCCTAGGGACCCTATTGACGATGCTGATATCTCCAAGAAGAGAAAGGTTTCCCCCATAAAACCTACATCATGGAAGAATTCTAAAGCTACTAAACCACATATGTAGACTGTGCTCATGATGGATGAAATAGATTTCATCATCGTCGCTGTCTCAAATACCTCAGAAGATATCTTACCGCATAATGAAGCCAAACAAGAGACCATGTATGAAAGAATTGAAGAAAAGTTGAAAGGGGTACAACAAGCCCTCCACTCTAGCCGTGCATTTTCTACTGTGCTCCCATCATCCGAAGGAACATAGTTGGGAGACGAACCTGCCCAGCTTCAACGAATAGCAGATGCAATCAAAGCTCACCTTCGTCGTGTCCAGGAGGAAAAAGAGTAGGCCACATAGGCCTTAAATCAAGCAAAAGAGGAATCCATAGAACAACATCAGGTTATGCAACAGGAAAGAGATGACATCCAAGCCAAGTTTGTAGAGGATAGAGCACAGATCCAGAAGGAGAAGGAAAAATTTATCGCAAAACATATTGGATTTAAAGAAGCAGTCATTAGATCACTTCGCTCTGTGATGAGCTTAGAATAGATGGAAGAAGACCCAGTAGAAAGACAATTAGGGAAGCTTATCGAAGCCATTCATCATTTGCAATAGAGGATAGTTGAACTAGAGTTACAAGCAATGACAAGCACTCCGCAGGAAGTATGAGATCTAAGAGAAGAAAATATGAGGAGTGTAGTTGAGAGAATCAAGGCATTAGCCTTAGAATGAAAACAACTCAGCAGTCGAAGTGTGCAGACCTACGAGTGCCTTGTAGAGGACACTAAGCTTAGGACACTGGATTCATAGCTCCAGGAGGCAAAATAACAAGCAACAATAGTGCAAGAACAATTGAAGCCACTATCACCAATCAAGAGGATGAAAAGAGCCCAAGAACAATGCATGGTTCAACAACAAGCCCTTTCCATTCAGAGTAAGGTCATGGAAGTAACCCAATGACTCCAGCTAGTGCAGGATGCATCTTGCACACTTTTTGAGGAAATTTAAGGACAAGGTACACAACTAGAACAAGTAGTCACCTCAGTCGAATAATGATTGGAAGGACCTGTCATCAAGAAGTTCATTCATGAGTTCGCTAAGAAGGAGGCTCTGGAAAAGCAACAAGTTGAATCAGCTTGAGCCAAGATCGAGGCATTTGAGGCAGAGTTACCTAGATCAGAGTGACTCGGGACGAGTCACATGTGAGTGTTGGGGGCCTGTTGGCCCTTGACCAAGTTCTGGTGAACTTGGGTCATGTTTGACCAATTTTAGAACTTCGACAGGCTGGTCGAAGGCTGAGAGCAAGGTGAAGCAGAGATCGTGAGATATTGGCCACTTCTTAGGGAATTTTTGGGTTTAGGGTTTATGTAACGGGTATGGGAGGTCGACCCATGGGTTTACGCGATTAGGTCCATTTTGTAATGTATAAATAGAAAGTTAGGCGAAGTAAGTAGGGGGGTGATGAGCGTAATGAGGTCAAGATGCTAAGTGATAGATTTATATCTATGCGATTTCAAAGGCTTTGTGCTTACTGTGTGTTAAGAACTTGCAGAGCTAAGTGCAAGTGATTGTAAGAAATCTTTGTGCTCAAACCTAGCTCGGGGAAGGAGGATCCATTAGAAAATTTGGGTCATTTTGCGACGACTATTTCGACGCTCTTGTGATGTTATGTCATGGATATTGTGACAAATCTTGAGTCTCTCAAACGTCATGTCATAGAGCATGGAAATTTCAACGAACTTGAATTAACATCGCAAGCGCGACGACCATAGGGAACTTCTCACAATTGTGACAAAAGAAGAAATATCGTCGCCAATACGACAATATAGGAAAACTAAGTGAAACCAACTGTTCATCGCAATTGCGACGACAATTTTTTGTGGTCTATATAGCAAATTCGTTGCAGTATTTTCTATTGTCGTCAAAATTGCGACAACAACTTTTCTTGGTTTATATAGAAAATTCATCGCAGGATTATTATTGTCATCGCAATTGCGACAACAAATTTTCTTGATTTATATAGCAAATTTGTCACAGGAATTTTTATTGTTGTCGACATTGCGACGACAACTTTTCTTGTTTTATATAGCAAATTTGTCGCAAGAATTTTTATTGTCATGGAAATTGCGACGACATCTTTTCTTTTTTATCTAGCAAATTCGTCGCAAGAATTTTTATTGTCTTCGAAATTGCGACGACAACTTTTCTTTTTTATATAGCAAATTCGTCCCAGGAATTTGCATGGTCGTCGAAATTGAGACGAAAAATTATTTATTTAAAAAAAAAAAAAAATTATTTATGGGCTAATTGTATGCTCTCAATATTTAAGGTATATATTCTCTTTATGTATATCTATGTGCATAAGTGTATTTAGTACTAACACAATGTTTTACAAGACAATTCATGAATGTTACATTAACATGCATTTTCTATAAGATCCTAAAATATTCATGCTCAAGTACCAAAGGGAAATAAATGTACAATTCATGAATGCTACATTAACATCCGTTTTCTTGTAGATCCTAAAATATTCATCCTCCAGTACCAAAGGGAAATAAGTACCAAAGGGAAATAAATGAAACGAATGTTCACTAAACTACTTCTCTCAACAAAGAACTATGATAATCCTCCAAAGAAACCATATTTCCGTATGCATTCCATCTGTTGACTAAGTTGATTTCATAAAATTGGTAGCAAGTAGCATTAACATGGATCTTTCCTATTTCTCATTGCATTGACTACACTTTAGGGCATTAAACTGGTGGTAGCTTGGACTTAACCATGAGGTTTTTGGTTTCTTGTTTATCATTTATTTGTTCAAGAGTTTATCATGTAATTACAATAATGATCTAAGGAAACCACCATTCTAGAATAAAAATCACAATTGAAAAGTTATGTTAGCTATAAGTAACCATGGATGTATGTGTGCAAAAGAATAACTATATCATTGAGTGGAACATAGTTTTGGAATAACATATTTTGTACAATATTTGCTACACAAGGCTTTCATAATTTATTAGGTGGCAATTGCATATTATCATTACCATATTAATAACTCTCAATAGAAAACAATGAAATTATTTATATACGTATCCCTCTTTCGATACTAAAAGTTTGTCTATGACGAATATCTCTTGAAATTATCTCTAAAATTTCATAATCTAATTGTACACCTACTATAATGAAGCTATATATTTTGTTTTTGTATAGTTGTATTCTAACATGTTTATTTATGAGAATATCCAACCATGCTACAATAACATGGGTTTTCTACAAGAGCTTTACATATTCACTTTCAAGTAAGTACAAGGCAATACCTATATGGTGATCTACTAAAATACTTATATCACTCAAATAAAAAGAAGTATGCTATTTTTTTCAAAGTAGACATACGTTTTTTTTCTTTTTTTTTTAAAACTTTTATAGACATAAACCAATACACTTATAGCCATATAAGATTTCATACCAAACAAAACCTATAAGTAGAAGGAAATAACTATAAAATGCATTCACTAAACTACTTCTCTCAAAAAAATAAAAAGAACCACTTTCTTTTGTCAAAGTAAACTAGAATATATGGGATTTAATTTGTATAGAGATAAATCCATACACATATGAGCACATAGGATTTGATACCAATGAAAATATATAAACAAAAGGCTTAACTATAAATATGAATGACTCAACCACAATTTTGACATAATTCAAAACAATTATGCTATTTCTTCAAAATAGTAATATAGGTTCAATGTAGAATAAAGTGAACTTTTTTCGATACAAACATGTCATGGTCTCCAAAATCCCAATGCAAATAGAAACAAGGGGGAAAACACCATGAATAGAAAAGGTTATTGGGATCAAAATCATTGGGATCAAATTGTATAGGAGTCCATGAAATTCAACTAACTCTATAAGAAGGTCAAAATGAATATCCACTAGGTTTGATAGGAATCTTTGTAATTTTGCTAAGTCTAGGTTCTATAATTTTGGTAGAAGCATAGGAAAATCTAGTTAACACTGGGAACCTTGAAAAATAGCAACCATTTCTTAAAAAAAATAAAGAGAACTAGTAAGGTTGAATCAAATTTCATGATAAATGTATATCATAATACCACGTGTATTGATTCTATAAGGACCACCCACTAAATTGATTCTCTTCGATAGGTAAAAGTAGCTATGGATGTTCCATCAAAGAAAAATTAGGAAATAGGAATTCTCATTATCAATTTAGAAAACTATCTAACAAGTTCAACAAAGTCACAGGGGTTGTGTTATAGGCATTCTCATTATCAATTTAGAAAACTATCTAACAAGTGCAACAAAGTCATAGGGGTTGTGTTAGCTTTCAAGGTTACTTTGAAAGTGTTTACACCATGTTTGGGGGTGCTTCATGAGATTTCGGGTACATGGTGTATGATTATCCATTAGATGGTTTGAGATGGATTTGCACATTGGAGGTGGTTTACTTAGTGGTTTATTAACCTTAGTTGAATGCTTGCATTAAATTCCTCCTTGGAGTGTTGGAGATAATTAGATAAATTGGGACATTATTTATGTTGGCCAAATTTATATTGGTTGCTTTATTGGGAGGATTCCCTACATTTTACAAGAAGCATTGAAATTATATAGGAGGGAATTGATCCCTATACAACATAGTGTAGCTTGGATTCTTTCATGGAGGCATGTATTTGACTTGGGGATGCCTTGGTTGCGATAGTGTTCATGTAACTGGAGTGGAACCAATGGAGCATGTAGCTTAGTAAGTGGAGTGGAACCAATGGAGCATGTAGCTTAGGAGGACTGATGGAGTCCTTGGATGCTTGATAACCATTGCATAAGCCCATACCTATTCAATTTTTTTTCCATCAAAATCAACCCACAAAAATTTGGAATTGCTTCTTCATACTCCAGAGATCATCATGGGGAAATGCAAGGAGGGAAAAAAGGCCCACCATTGGTATGTTAGTAACTTGGTAAAAAATCTGGGGTGGCTGGAATGGGCAGGGGAGGGGGTGTCATCATGGACATTGGAGGAACAATTGAAACTTCATTTGCATGGGGACTTGGTGTTTTTTCCAACAACCAAGCAAAAACTTATGCACTTTGGAAATGATTGAAAATTTCTAAAGGTTCATGTGCTCAATCGTTGGTTGTAGTGAGAGATTCAAATACAATAATTAACCATATGGAATTCATTGTGTGATAAAATAGTCTCATTCAACTTCAAGGTTTTTTTCTTGTTGAGCTGATAAACCAATAATTATTTGGTCTAGAGGCAAGAAATACCAGATGGTAGAGTATAGGATATATGTTTATGGAAGGAAAATAAGTGAACGAGACCAATTTTCAAGATGGTTTGTTAGCAATGACATATGCAAGTTATGTTTTATTTGTTTCAATATTTTAAATCCACCTATTTATTTCTAGACCTAAAGTGTTATTAAATTCTCCATAAATAAATGTGGGTCTATTCCAAAGGTCATGCAATCTACAAAACATAAAGTATCGAATCCATATGTATGTTGAAACTTAAAATTTTATTAAATTCAATTAAGATACATGTCAATCCCATGGAGAAAACCATGCCAAATTCTAAAACATGATATGTGAAGGCTGATCAACTCAATTGGCACAAAATTTATATGAAATCCATTTAAACTTCACTTCAAATCTAAAAGTCAACACTTAGATATATTTTGATGAAAAAGAGAATGACATATATTTTTAATCCATATGTGCAAGAATGTCATGTGTCATCTCCTGAAGGTATCACTTGTCTCCTTAACTCTAAATTGATGTCATCATCAATGATATGTGGCAACCTATGATTGGTCCATGCCTCAACAGGATGACTTGATAACATCACCATGATGACGTGGATATATATGAACCTATTGTGCATTACTCTCTAATAATTGCATGTTTCTAACTAATTTATACAATGTTGATGTCACTATTCTATATGGTAGGATCTATTAATCCTACCATGAGTTATATAATGTCAAGAGAAGAGGTGCTCTCATGAGTTGTATTATTTGTATTATGAAAAAATACACTTTTAGTACAACTATTGTCATGTTGTTCATCACACTTTATGTGATTTCCATAGAATGACCATCACATACAAGAAGAGGAGGTTTATCTGGAGCTCAATTGGTTCCATTATATTTGAGAATGGAGTTTAGTGGGTGTAATGTGCATATGAATCTATGTCTAGTTCTAGAGGGTAACTTCGTTCTAACACTATTATTATGGTTTGATCTCATGGGTGAGTTACAAGTTTGTTTATTAATGGTAGATGGATTGAATTGATCTAGTGTGTTTGTAAGATCTCATTCTAATAATATTTATATGAATGATAAGTATGCAATTGGTATTTTGAAGGGTAAGTATGCAGGTGGAACTCACATTTTTCATGCCATCTGATTTATCAATATTGTTGTCAATGTTGATTGAATCAATCACTAACTCCAACCAACATTATACATCACCAAGTCCTATGAATAGGTGTTTATGAACATTGAACATTGGAAAACAAAAATGTTAAGGGAGAACATAATATGCAACATAATATGCCATAGTGTACCTTACTTGTGGTAGTTTGGAATGGCTTAACTAAAAGCCACCATGCCTTCAAAATGTTATAAACATCATGCATTTTGCTAAAAAAATTCAACCACCAAAGGCTTACTGACATTGTCGGAGGTGAGAACTCATACATCCTTTGAAGAGTATCAATGTCATATTTCTCGATTATGTCATCGCTCTATGATTTCAATGTTCAGCTTGTTACATCTACATTCTCAATCAAGGTATTTAGCATGTTTATGCATGGAAACAATTCCTCTTTGTATCCCACCTTGTGGAATCATAAGACCTTAACATTGAAATCCTTGGGTTCCTGTCCTTGGCTTATTTTTCTGCTCCTAATGATTTGTGAAAGGTTCAACATCATTGCACATATCATAGAGGAATGAAAAAGTAGGCTTTGAGGCAATGTTGAGAGGCAACACCATGTCCATGACATAATGAAAAGAATGGTAATGCTCTTTGTCATGTGAGACACAATGAAAAGACACAATGAAAAGAAGGGTAATGCTCTAAAAAAATATTATAAAATTATTCACATGGCCATTTCCAACCCCTCATGTTTAATCCTTAAAACTTATTATTGCATATTCCCAAAAAATTGTTTTTGCATGTTGCACCAAGCTTAAAGTTTGCACATTGCTTGGAAAAATATGCTTGCCACATGTCACATGTCACAAGAATTTCAAAGTTCCATATATCATGTCACAAGATTTTGGAAGTTGTATATTGCATATTCAAGTTCTATTTGTTGCCTAGACTCCATAGCCCAAACACAAGGCACCAGGTCTTTTTTTCATTCTCACGTCTTGAATCAAGGAGTATTGAATCAATATATACCAAGTCTTATAAGAGAAGATGAAATTATCATTAAGTGTATAACAAAATTACATTCATAGATATATACAAGCCATAGAAATAGCCTTATGTATATTATCAGATGAAAAAGTACCCATAATGTCAATGCATTATATGCATCATTACATGTTCATCTATATAATGTACATCTAACTGTCTTATAAAATTATTACATGACATCATGAATTTCTTTTAGTCTTCTTTTGTGCTTTCCAGTTCTTAAGAAATTCATCCATCTCCATGTCTTCATTTATTGGGTGCTCTTCAATAGTTGATGTTGTTTTAGTCCTTTCATGTCAAGTACATCTGGTCTCATACCCACAGCGTGGATGCTACTATAAGGGGCCATCACCTAAAAAAATAAAAAAATATGAAATTTATATGGCCAATTTTTAAATATCATTGAAGTAGTTCATTAATATTAAAAAAAAAACTCAGCAATGTAATTATTTACCTAGTCCTCTAGTCAGTACCGTTGGAATGGTTTCCGACCTATTCACCTAATCTTCAAGTCGAGGAGGATCATCTATGACATTCTCTTCCATTGAAATGTCAAAATTTATAAGTACAAAATTATTAAGTATATGATTAATATATAGACATTTTACCGTCATGGGCTTCAATCATAGGAACATCTTGGGGTTGCACCTCAATAGGATGGGGCTGCTAGGGAGCACCATGATCTTCTGGCTGCATTGCATTGTCAATGTTCTATTTTCCAATACTAATGGTTTCGTTGATAGTGTTTCTCCCCTGATTAAAACAAAGTAAGACATTAAATTATGGACAATATCAAACATTTACGTATTTTATAAGTAACGAAAGGTTAACGTGGACTTGTTTTAATTTACATTATCCCACAAATTGGATCTTGGGGTCTGCCCCATGCTTTTCCTATGATCAACCACGACTTTATAACTATACTTGTAACCAAGTTGGAGGTCTTCCTCCGTGGTTTCAGTTTCGAAGTTGTCACCCTACATTGCATAAGGGTATGGTTTTTTAATGTTTTTGGCTGCAATTACCTTAAAGTTGTAAGGTGATAAAAATAATATTCTTAAGATGTTTGGGTACTTACGATTCATGATTGTAACCTCGAGTAGCCGCCCTGGCCTATCTTGTGTTGGCCATGTTTGGAAATCCTTGCTTTGGTTGCCTTCGAAGTGTCAGGCAACCTATCATCAAAATTTTCAAGTATGTTATATATAACCACACTTTTATTTAGATCTAAAGAAAAATAAAGCTGGTATTGAATTCAAAAAATTGTAATTTACCTTAGTGTACCAGTTATTTGTTCTCCTGGTTTTTTCAAAATCTTATCTTTTGCATCATCAATGATCTCCTTCCACTCCCTCTCTGGAATTGAGGGAGGATGCTCATACCTAGGATTTACTGCCAAGCTTTGTCTATAAACATCCCGCGTATATTTTAAATATTCAGCCGCTCCAGATGTGACTGCTTTTTTATTGAACGTGTCTACACCAAAGAGGCCCTCAAGATAATTCATAAGTTCCTTTTTGAGGTTGGAATTTTGGAAATTCCACCTCGTGCATAAGGTTACCCCAAAAATAGACAAGGTCTTGCTCTCTAGGTGCCTATAAAAAAGGTCATTTCCTACACACAAAAAGATATGATCATTAATTTAAAATTAATAATCTAGATGATTTATGTATGAGGACAACATTAAACGATTAAAATATGAATTAAAACTACCTGGGAGTCTTGATTTTTT
>ML785144.1:482356-499271 GCA_009831015.1 Picea engelmannii
TGTTAAAAATAATATTTACAACAATGTTAAAGATAATATTTACAACAATGTTAAAGATAATAAAAAATTATAATGCAATAAGTAGAGGTTTCTTAAAGAGGTGTTGCATAAGAACCTGCACACTATTAGTCAATGTTTCTATTTGATTCAAATGGTAATCCAATAATAACTCTTCCCCAGAAGCTATATTTTTATTGCGCACAAGACTACCCGATTCTCTTCACGTCCCTTATATATGCAATTCGGTTGTTTGTTTATTGTTCCAGGTCGTGTGTTGTTTATAAACCCTGCGATATTGCCAGAAGCTTTAGGCCTTCCATCAATATAGATAGTCAATCCCTTATTTTTATCCTTGTTTATTAGTTTTATATAATTTGTGGCGAGTGCATATCTTTGCATACTTCGCATGTACCAGACCAGCCGCATCCAATCATTATAATTGTAACACGGTCCGACATAGCCCATCAATTCAGTTCTGTATTGTATTTTACAATTATTCCATCCATGGAAAATAGCCCCAAGCCATGCATGGAGGATGGTGCAATGCGATATGTCCTATTGTTGACAACGAAGTCAACATCTATAGGAGGTAGTTCCTTAGGTACCCATTGTTTCACCAGATGCTTATACTTGAGTGGAACATCTATGTCTCCTATGCTCTCATCATCATAAGAGCATGATCATCCTTTGGTAAGAAAAAAATTCATGTTTATACAAAATTTTATTTTGACATTTTCACCTCTGGTCCTTGTTTGCTTATCATATCTACTAGATGCAATTGCATTTCAGGCCTCTATTTGTCCTAAGATTTCCTCACTCGACGAAGAAATATATGACAGGTACCTGTTTGGTTGTACCTTCAGTTTCATGTGCACATGTTGTTAGTTAGTAGTCCATCATCATATTCAGAGTTCTAAATAAAAAATTTATATCTTTAGTTTTGGATGCACAATTAAACTAGGGTGCAATTACCAATATTAGTGGTCAACCGCAACAATTAAACTTAAGAAGAGAGCTATGCAACTAGGGTTTAGGTACTGATAGCCGCCGTGAACTATGCCCACAAGATGACGGCCCCACAGGGGCTCATACACCGTAGGGAGGGGGTGTTGACTGGCATCTCTTACAATCGAGTCACGGCCAATGAAGATCCTGCAATGGGGACGAAGAGGCCAACTTTTGAGACACCTCCAGACATGCATGCGCAACTTCTGGTAGAAGGGACCTTCAAGGATCGGGAAATGGACATCGATCCAGCAAAGAAAAATGTCTCTGCAAATGCCGCAGCCCCTTGGACGCCCGGTAAATGCATTCCACAGGCACCACAAGCCCCAAAATACGTCATAAGATCACCCCACATAGAGGAGCAGAAACAATACATGCGAGACAATGCTCTGGTAGGAAAGTTTCTAGGGCTCTGACCCTCTGAGCATGATCTGGTCAAATGGATACAGTACTGGTGGAAACCAAAAGGCCACTATGATCTACAACTGGGTTCGAAGGGATTCTTCACAATCATCCTCCACAACCTAGAGGATAGAAACCGTATCTTCGATGGAGGGCCTTATTTTTACAACTCGGCTAGACTCTTCTTGAGATTCTGGATAGAAAATTTCAGCCCCAAAAAGGAAGATTTCACCCATGCGCCAGTCTGGATCAGGCTGTATTCTCTTCCCCAGGAATTCTGGTTGGAAGAGGTCCTCACCGGCATAGGCAATACCATTGGTATCTATGTTAAGTCCTCCAAGGCCACTAAGCAGAGACGCTACATGTCATATGCACGAATCTGTGTATATCTGAACACAACCAAGCCGCTCCTGGGTTCAATCACGCTGGAATATCATGACGAGGACTGGGCTCAAACCATTGACTATGAACACATCCCCTTCCAATGCAGGAAATGCCATGAGCATGGGCATCTCTTCAGGGAATTCCCTCTCAATGTGATTCACAAGGAAGGGAACCCAGAAAGAGGCAAGGACAAGGAAGGCTTCGTGCAATAGGAAGGGAGAAGACGACAGGGAGGCAAAAAGTAACCGGCCCAGGTAAGTAAAGATCCTTCCACCAGTAATAAGTTTGCAATTTTACAAGATCAACCAGAAAACCTTACATCCCCAGCAAACTTGAATCCACCACCCCCGCACACTGTATCCCAGACCAAAGACCAAGAGGTTGAACAACCCACAAAGAGCAAGGATTCAGACCCTCCCCCTCTGGGCTCGGTGCAGGATCAACCTGAATTGTAGGAGATAGAAGATGGGGATGAGGAAATGGAGATGGAGGAACAAGACCTAGTTGGGGTGGATTTGGATCACCTTGAGCACGGATATAGACATCAAAAACTTTACACCATACCCAGGGATCAACTGAGGAAGGTGCACAAAGTATTCCTCAACTCCTCCACGAGATCCTCATCCTGAGCTAACAAATCCCTGGGCATCTAGGGAAGTCAGACAAAAAACCCAAATAGAGCTCAAAAGGACGAAAAGAAACGGGGAAGGAAATCCACAAACAAGCTCATATAGGAAATAGGAAACTTCATGGTAAACTCAGGGTAGATTCACCTGATCTCGGACAAATTCCCTCCTCTCCCCACCCCCCCCTTCATTATGAAGATCATATCCTGGAATATCAGAGGCCTCAAACAGACGTAGCAAGCAAAAATTGCTACGAGAACTGATCTTAGTGGAAGCACCAGACGTTGTGTTGTTATAGGAAACAAAATGTACCTCAGAAGACTTTGATCGGCTACTCCCCTATTGCTGGAAGCAAGGGGGAGTGGTCTCAATTGATGCCACAGGAACGACTGGAGGAGTGGCTATCCTCTGGAACACCAACGTTGTCCTGTTGGAAAACTTTCGCACTACCAGATGGTCTATAACAACAGATTATAGGCTCATCGGCTCAAACAAGCCCGGACATCTAACCAGCGTCTATGGGCTGGCCACTCCAAGGGACAAATAGGATTTCCTTAGAAGCTTGAGTTACTTGTCCAGCCTCACACAGTACAACAGATGGATTGTGGGAGGCGATTTTAACATCATCCGCAACCTGGAGGAAAAAAAAGGAGGATCAAGATGACTGGATCGAGACTCTGGTGACTTCAACAGTCTAATAGATGATCTTCGACTGATTGAATTAGAGGCCAGCAATGACATTCACACTTGGTCCAACAGAAGAACCGGACTACATCAGATTGCTTGCAAACTAGACCGCTTCCTCGTATCGGAACCACTCATGATGGACAACACTGCAATGGAATCCACTATCCTGAATCGCCCCAGATCAGATCATTGGCCTATACAATTATGGTTGGAAGTCCCAACCAATCCTGGAAAGAAACCCTTCCGTTTTGAACAGTTTTGGCTAGATCACCCGGATTTCCAAGCAAATATTCAAGACTGGTGGAGGGAGGCAAAAATCTTCCAAGGATCCAAAATGTATAGGTTCCAGCAAAAGATGAAGAATCTCAAGAAAACGCTTAAACTTTGGAACAATCACACTTTCGGCAGCATCTTCGACTCCCAAAAATAGCTGACAGAGCAAATGGATGAGATTCAGCGCAGGATCAGAGAGCAGGGATTGACAGATGAGCTCAAAACCCAGGAACTCAGAGTGACTCAACAGATTGAAGAGAGGAAAAGGAAGGAAGAGATACCGTGGAAACATAAGTCGCGTATTCTATGGCTCAAGGAAGGGGAACGCAACACCAAATTCTTTCACCAAACTACTATCCAGAGAAGGCAAACTAATAAGATCACGCATCTCATCTCGGAGGAGGGGGAAACTCTTCACTCCCATGATGATCTGGAAACAAATTTGGTTGAGTACGTTCAAGACCCTCTCACTAAGCCCATCCCAGACAGACATGAAGTAATCAATAAGATTACAAGGAATGTGCCCTCCCTTGTAACCCAGGAGAAAAATGCAGCCCTCCTCAGACCCTTCACCATCGAGGAAGTAGATCAAGTGCTCCAGGACACCCTTAAATGCAAGGCTCCTGGCCCAGATGGCTTCACCAACGACTTCTTTCACTACTGCTGGCCGATGATTCGGACATAGGTATGGGAAATCCTAGAAGACTCAAGGATCACGGGAAAGGTCCTCCGGGCTCTCAATGCCACTTTTCTCACCTTAATCCCCAAATAGGGGCAGGCGCATAGGCCCAAGCAATATAGGCCTATAGCTCTTTGCAATGTCATATACAAACTCCTCACAAAAGTAATAGCCCAGAGACTCAAGCTGATCTTACCAACAATCATATCCCCAGAGAAATCGGGGTATGTTGAGGGTAGGAAAATCTTGGATAGCATCATTTTGGCTCATGAAGTAATTCACTCCCTGCAGAGAACCAAGACCCCAGGTATGCTCCTCAAGCTGGACCTATCTAAATCCTTTGATAATCTCAACTGGGAGTACATGCGAGCAATGCTTATAGCTTTTGGCTTCGATCAAAATTGGGTCACTTGGATTTTAAATTTAACCTCCTCGGCCTTCTTTTGCCTTCTCATCAATGGTGTACCCTCGAGACCCTTCTCCCCCTCAAGAGGGATTAGACAGGGCGATCCCCTGTCTCCCTTCCTCTTCATCATCGTGGCCGAAGGACTCAATCTATCCATCCATGCTGCTCTGGAAAACAACCTTTTGAAAAGTTTACCCTTGCACGACATCTCCCCCCCTATCTCACATAGCCAATTTATGGATGACACCCTCTTAATGGGCATCCCTACTGCACGGGAAGCCTACTCTCTCAAGGAGATTCTCCAAACCTTTTCTGATGCCTCAGGTCTGGAATGCAACAAGGATAAATCCCAAATCTTCTTTTTTAACATGCCCCCTCCGATCCAACATCACATTTCGGATATCCTTGGTTTCAACAGAAGCTCCCTTCCATCCAAATATCTCGGCATACCCCTGATTGACAATGCCCTCCAAAATTCCTCCTGGGAATACCTTCTGTCTTCCTTCTCCAAACGGCTCTCCTCTTGGACCTTTAGAGCTTTAAGCCTGCCCAGCCATCTCACTCTGCTCAAAGCTGTTCTTCAAGCTCTCCCGATCTATGCTTTCTCAGCACTGGCCGCCCCAAGGTTTGTCCTCAATACCATCAAAAGCTTACAGAGAAAATTCCTTTGGAAAGGCCCCAACAAAGAGAAGAAGATAGCACTAGTCAGCTGGGAAAAAATCTGTAGGCCCAAATAACAAGGAGGACTGGGGTTAAGAGATCCCTCTATAATGAACAAGGTTCTCAGTGCCAAAATTTGGTGGCACTGGTTAAAAACCCCAAAGATCTTTGGGCTAAATTGTGGAGGAAGAAATATGCCCCCAACATGGCAGAGAAAAACCTAATTCGATGGAATGGAGATAATGCGGGGTCCTTAATTTGGATAGCGGCCAATCAGAATAGGCAGATGGTCACTCAATATGCTTTCTAGGAGATAGGAAATGGGGAAACGACTATATTCTGGCAAGATTCCTGGCAACAATGGCCAGCCTTGAGCACTGAGGACTGGGCCCGAGACATTTGCGCCCAAGCTACAAGGGTGGGCCTAACAAAAGTAGCAGACTACTGGCAGAACAATCCCATGGAGGACACCTGGCACTGTTGGCACTTGGATGGAGAGTATATTAATTTGGATCTGCATATCGATCTGGCACCCCTTCAAGAAGAGCTGACTAAACGGAAAATTCCTATAATTGCTGGTGACGACATACTTCGGTGGGGATACAGGCCATAGGGCTCCTTCACCATGCAGGAAGCCTATCAAATTAAAGCTAAGCCAGACCCCCCCAGGTACAAAAATTTGGGGAAAAATATGGAATCTCAAGCATTGGCCGAAAATCACTCTTTTTCTTTGGTTGGTCTCACACTCGAGTATTCTCACCTGGGACAATCTCCTGAAGAGGGGTTTTGTGGGACCCTCCATATGCATACTTTGTGGAGAGGCAGAGGAAACCTTGAATCATCTACTCAATACTTGCCCTTACACACCTCAAATCTGGGATCAAGTAACGATCATCATGCGCACCTCGGACCGCCTTTGAGATAGTGTCATCAAAACTGTTATGAACTGGAGAGATCAGGCTTTCCATTCCCCCTACCTCAAAATAATTTGACAACTTCTCCCTGGCTTTATCCTTTGAAAAACTTGGAAAGAAAGAAACAAAAGAATTTTCAGAAACACCTCTTCCCCGTGGCACCAATGTTGGTGTCAATGCCAACGCAACCTCTTGAAAACTCTCCAACTTAGGAATTGGTCCGATACTGACTTAGCTTGCCCTCCCTCTGAGCTCCCCATCCTCCGGTACTCGACTCCTCTTCCCTCTCCTTAGATGCCCCTCCCCCCCTCTCCCACCTTCCCTTCGAGTAGCCCTTCCCTTTGGTATCCTCCCCGAGAGGATTTCGTCAAACTCAATTTTGACGGAGCTTCTAAAGGCAATCCCGGAGCTGCAGGATATGGAGTGGTCTTCCGCAATCATCATGGACACATTCTCGTCATAGGAGCAGGCCCCCTCGGGCATTCCATGAACAATGCAGCAGAACTCTGGGGTCTTATCAAGGGACTGCAACTGACCATTAAGAATAATTACACAAAGATAATCGTCGAGGGGGACTCTCAGGTCATCATTGGCTTGCTGCGTAGAATCCTACATGGGGCAAACCCGGATAGCATTTCGCCCAGCTGGAGACTTTCACATGGATTACAGATCATTGCAGGCCTACTGCATCCACATCAGGTCATCATGCCCACACACATCAGGAGGAAGGCGAATCAAGTTGCGGATGAATTGGCTAATTTGGGTACCAACTGGAGAGGACCAGACCTCTAGTGTTATTCAGCCCAGAATCTTGATCACCCTATCCTCCAGTAGTGTATTCGCAAAGATGGATTGGTAGATGTTTCCCCATATGGGGTGTTAGTGGGATCTTCGTGGCAGAGGATGGGAGCAGGCATAAGCCGATGCGACACGGAGCCACGTGATGGGCTCGTGTCGCAGGCTGCTACCCTCCCTGGTGTTTAATTGCCATTTACTACGCAGCAAGGGAGCAATAACGCACCCCATTCCACCTTTGAATGATTTTCGAATGTCTCGGCTCATGGTGTTTGTTATCGGTCCCCGTCTACTGTCTACAGGGATCCTCCCTTCACAACAAAGGCTAGACTCGACTCATTTCCTCTGGGTTGTTGTTGTCCCAGCCACTCTCTTGCACCGGGTGTCCTTAATCCCCCCTGCCAATCTCAATGAGAACATGAGGAATCGACCAAGGGGAAGACCGAAGAGGGGCTCTCCTTGGAAGCCCTGTCGACCCTCGGTCATGCCTCCTGACTTTCCCTCCATCTATTCTTCCTCCCGTCTTCAGACTCAGTTCACCGTTGCTTCCTCGCCAGCTTCGCAGAGTGTGCATTTCAACTCCATGGCCATTATCCCTCGGTCTCCGACCTCACTCCTATGACACCTTCAAGACCCCCTGGTGAAGTCCTCTACCCCAATGCCAATCCCTGGGCCACCGAGCAATCTGAGTGGTGAACCACCTACACATGGTGAGCCTAAGTGAGCGGGCCTCTATCCCATGGACTCCTTTGACAATGCGCACTTCAGAGACCAAATGGTTATACTGCACAGGCAGGAGTTGGCGGACCTTCAATTTTGCCTACAGGCCACAGAAGAAAATGTGGTGATCTTTCTTCAAATCCTCTCCTCCATGCATGTAGAGATCTCCTCGGGCCTGGTCGAACCTACTCCAGTGGAGGCACCTGCTGCTACTATAGGTGAAGGTATGGACAGGGTGCAGCGATCAATAGAAGTGGAGCGGGAGAAGGATGAGTGAGGGAGAAAAGTTGAGGAAACCACGCGCGACGAGGGAAAGGAAAAGAAATGGGCAGACCAACCGATGTATATTGAAGAAGAGCCTTGGACAGAGGACCTCCGAGCCACGTGGATAGACTATATGCCAGGTGTTTAGTTCCTTAGTGTTGTTTTTCAAGTTTTATCAGGCTCGTAGTCTTAGATGACAATCAGTTTGAACATTGTTTTTACTTAACTTATGACTTATTAGACATTTGAACTGGATGGGCTGACTGGACTAGTTTCCCCTTTGTTGGGGTAGTCCAGTAAATGCAGCCGATATATCTCTGTATTTTGCTACTCTACACCAGCTTTAGCAGGCTCTTAATATACATATACTTCTTATTTACAAAAAAAAATATTAGTGGTCAACCACCTAATTTAATGTGATATCCCTCTTGATTTTGGACATATTAAGGACATATTAATGTGATAACACTAAGGACATGATAAATTTATCATATGGATCTAAGAAAAAAATAGTAGTAAGGTTGTTGTTTGTTGGATTTGTGAAAATTAGAATTATTATAAGAAATGTCCATTGAACATGAGGCTCAATGCTATGTAGTAAGAAATCCAACCATCAGTTCGTGTGTTGCAAATATTGGGTGCCTTAGTTGGCAATATGTCTAAGGCAATCCAAGAGTAGAACTATACAAATATTACTTTTATTCGATACAAGAGTATAACTATACAAATATTAGTTTTGTTCAAGCCAAGATTAGAACTATACAAATATTAGTTTTGTTCAATCCAAGTTGAAGAATAAGTTAGTTATGGCGATAAGAATAAGATAAGATTAACATTCTCCATTGACCTTGTGTAAACTATTCCATTTGGTGTTTGTTGCACTAAGTGTAAAGAACAATGTTGGAGAATTATAAGATGTAAGTTAGGTATGAGCTATTTGTTACCTCTTTATTACCTTTTATTTTAATTGTATCCATATTTTGTATTGATCAAATGAGGAATTAACCTGAAATTGATGCCATTAGACAAAACCTCAATCCTAAGGCTAACTAAGGAGAAAAAACAACACATGCTAATTAATCTAGGAGTCAAGCATGCAAACAAACCTTCTCACAAAGAAGCGCTAGTTGGTGATGGAATCCAACATCGTAGAATCGATGCGCGAAGGGGCTGAGTTTCGACGGGTGGGAAGGTTATGTTGACAAAATGCTTAATGAACTAATGCCCTGCTGCAAGTTACTTCACCGAGCAGTGGGCAACCCTCCAAGGAGTCCGAGTGAGTCTAGCCAATGTCAATCCCAGGTACAACACCACCTTCCCTGTGTTGTCACCTTGTGTAGGAAGTCTAAAATATTATGGCCTCTATGGTACCACCTACTATACCAAAGCAGAGGGGGGACAATTGACAGTCGACACCAATACCAACAAAGTAGGGTTGATTACTCCGAGGGCCCCAATGTGACCTCATGATTGACCCTTGTGTTAGAAGGGTTTCCCAAAGTCAGTGATATAGCAACTGGATTCCACTCCCTAACTCAAGGCTTTATGTTTGTTTAGTAGATTTGGAAAGTTATTCTCACAATCCTATTCCAAATCTCTACACCTAGGCTAAGATGGGTTTGACGAGCCCTAGAAAAGTTGCTAGATAAATTTTAATTAGTGCTTGATTTTAGGCAATTGTTACTCAAAGGAGTGGTCGTGAAACTGATGACGTTTTGAATTGACTCTTTAAACCATGCAAGAGGAAAATGAAATGCAAGAAATTCAACTTTGATGAAAACTATCTATGGGAAGGAGAAAGAGGTTTTAAGGAAAGAAATAATTTCTTGATAGATTACTATGTGTGCAGTACTGCAAAATGACCCAATTTTAAAAAATACCATGCAAATGCCATAGTTCACTTAGTACACCTATACAACATTGAATCAAATGTCATCATTTCTAACATAGTAACATTTTATGATTATAGAGACCACCATACACATATTGAATACTCATAATGACTCCTTCATCCCCTCTCTTCTCTACCTCCCTACTTTGTTCCCCCACTTTAAATTTCATTTTAATCCTAAGCAATTAAGGAGGAGATCAAGGGTATGTTTGATGATGTTTACCTGGTATTCAAGATTTGCCACAATTTGGGATAGCATGTTGTTAGATTTTGGTAGTTAATAATAAGTAGAGTGTGGGAACTTTTGAACCTTCTACTGCATTTGTACTTTTCCAACAGTTTGGCTCTGGTAATCTCAATTGAGAGAGGCTTAGAAGTTTGTTGTTTCCTTGCATGTTGGTAACATTATTAAGGTTGCATGCCACAACATCAATGGTTGAACTTTTGAAGTGAGAGGTCCTCTACCAACATGGAAAAGAATGATCAAATAAATCATCATCGATCCCATTTAATTCACCCTTACTATATTTGCATGCAATCATTTGATTAATCTTTTCTAACGTTTGATGAGGAGAATTTTGGGAGCATAATTTCCTGATTATATAATTTTGGGAGTATATTTAGTAAATTATTATTTACCTAGTGTAAGGTTTGGCAGAGACTGATTCAAATGTGAATCATGGATAGTGTTTTTGTGGTGAACTAGAGAAAATATGTCCTTTTGCCATATTGAATTTGAAAATTAGTAAGTTTCATGGTTTGTTGGCTGTAAGTTTTGGTAGTAATGGTAAATCCGAAATACTAAGACATGGGATGCCATCAATCAATAAATCTTACTTGCATAAAATCTTAAAGGTTGATTTTGGTAAGAAAACTTTATGTCTCACTATACTCATTTGCTAGAGGAGAATCTGGGGTTATTTCATTGGTCTATGCTTTTAATTTTCATCATTGCTTGAGAGACATATAACTATCACCGAAATTCTGTATTTTTTCTCATATGGAATCCTTAAAGATAGGGGTTTCCAATCTGTTGATGGTTCTTTCTCCCTATTGTTCTTCCTCCTTTCAAAGTTGTGAAATGTGGGAATCAAGACAAAATAAGCATCATTCCTATTTCTTTGCAGTATTACAATCTGGCATAGATAATCTTTTATGTCACTCTTTCTTCAACATAGTATTGTACAAAGCCTCAATTTTTTATCAACAGATCAAAGAAAGCATTTTTTTTTCTAATGACTACATTTCCAACTGGTGTGGCAACATTTGGACAATAAAGAAGAGTCAAAACGTTTTCTAGGAAAGACATTCATATTCCTGCTGGTGTGGCAACATTTGGGCAACACATGAGAGTCAAAAACGTTTTTTTTAACATATGCTATAAAGTCATATGCATGGCATTGTTTGGGCAACAATGGAAATGCAAATTTTTTTTTTTTTAATTAATGAAAAACTTAGTGCATGCTATCCACCATTTTGTCTAAAAGAAAATAGTGAACAATTGCAAGAAGAAGAGGACCTTGGGGAGATCCCAGAAGAATATTGGAAGTAATGTCAGTCCATCAGTATCTTTGGATGCCCATAACATAAGGAGGTTTAAAAATTTGGGTCCATTGAACTAGTTGATTATGAAGATGAAGCATACATGCATACTCAGGGGAGCAGGAACTACATTAGACATAGAGCAGAAGAAATATGTAAGGATTCCTCAATGTCTCAGATTTGTAGTGCGAGGAAATGGTATGGCCCCAAGATTGCAGAAAAAGAAGAAGAGAGATAGGCTACAAAGGTTGTCATGTACAAATAAGGATGAAGAGGCTCTAAAGAAACTTATTTTTTCTGGAATGGTTTGAGAAATGAGTATTGATATTACCAAGTATTGGTGTCAGCAATATCAACTTTTTTGAGGTTTTATGAAGGCATTAAACCAGATGAATATGCACCAAATATTGTCATTTTTGGGGGGCCAGAAAATGTGGATCTGGATCAACATGTTGAGCTGTCGTGTCTTTCCAGTCATCCTCTTGTAGTTGAAACTTGAGATTGAGAAGGATTGTGTAAATGGTAGATTGAAATCCATCACTCCTCACTTTGGGTATATCTCATTACCTACTAGCATTTGACATGCCTGATGCAAACATGCGATACTAAGAATGGATTTGTATTGATTTTAGGTCTGTGAAGGCAAGCAGATATAGAAATGTATTCTCTTTCAGGAAAAATGAGTTCAAAAGCTTGTCGGTGGTTGATAATGAAGTATAATCCATGAATGACTAATGGCTATTGGAAAATCTGTTTCTTGTTGGGAGTTATTAGCTATGAAACTGTGATAAGTATCTAAAGCAAAGTTTACGATATGTTTCAGGTCCATTCTACAATCTTGAAATTTTGGATGTAAATTGAAGCCTTCTATGATCCTACCATTATAATAATAATAACCAGATTATTAGGCACATTGGTCCACTATGTAGTGTTGGGGTTCCATATCCCAAGAAAATGTCATGCAACCATGTTGGAATAACGATTTAATATTGGAATGATTTATAGGTTTAAACAAGGTTTAGTCAATCTTCCTTTAGCCAATAATGAGACTTGCATTGTGGAACTATTTGTCACATGTGGACTTATCTAATTCTCCCATGACTTGATGAGAAAGATGGCATGATTTGAGGAGGGTTGTTACACCTTGAACACCTCATCCATGACACTTTTGGAGCTGATTTGAAGGGTTCATCCACTCTTGAGGGGTCTTACTGATGATTTATGGAGATTTGTCACCTTGGAGATCTATGTCTCCACCTTGGAAGATACCTAAAAGAATTTACTTACATACTTTGAGGAGTTTGTTGAGGATCTACCCCTTTGGAGGCCTTTGTATGTGATGCAGAACCCCAACCCTCTATCGACCCTTGGGTCAAGGTCCACTACAGGATCGTTCTAATTCCTGCCCTTGAGTCGAATTGACTCTTCGGGGAATCCCATGCACATAAAATGGTGATTCTCCACAGGTCCTTATGAATTGAGCCACGCGATCAAACACGAAGCAACAAATTCCAATATTCCCCCTGGCCAAACAATGTGGTTGTATTTCTTGCGATATCAGACCTTCTGAGTTCGCGACTTCACAACTTCTCCTTCCAAGCCTCTCAACTCTTCACCTTCCAAATTCATGATTCCTAAAGTGCATATATGGGTATGGCTCCTCCCCTTGTCAGCGCCCTCCACGCGTGACCACCAGCTAGGCTTAACACTAGCACCTCTTGCTACTTTCCGTTTCATGAGTTTTAGCGTCCAACCTTGGCACCTTCCCTTCACGAACCCTCGAGAAGTGACATTATCTTTCCCTCTCGCGTTCTCGCTACTCATGACTTTGTAAGTCTAAGGTTTGAACTCTCATTCCCTTATCCATTGAATCCCCGAGACACAAGAGGTCAACGAGGTGTTGACTCCTTTCACTAGGTGACACGTGTCCGTCTGTCTATCACCCGGGCCCACCTTGTGGTTCTGCCACGTGTCTCTTGTGCCTAGCTTTGGAACTTCACAACTTCGATCCCCAACCGCTGCCTCCTTTGTATCCCGACACCTGAAGTGCCGAGATATCGAACTCCTCGTTACTCCCTATCGCAACTCGTGACTTCGGGACTTTCGGGACAAAATTCTCGACTCTCCAACTGCTGAAACCCAAAATGATGATCCGTCGAAATGGTTGACGATGTCCTTTCCCCGTACTTATATCACCTCTCGTGATTTTTGGAATCCCAGAACAAATATCTTGAGCTCCTATCCTCCGAAATACCGAAATGGAGAATTCTGACTCGTTATTAATGCTGGCCCCACAACGAAACTTCTTGATCTATCGGGACTTTGCACTTCACGATTTCACGAATCTTGATGCAAGGTTTTCGGCCCTTCAACTCACGAATCCCCGAAGTGAGAATTCACGAGTGATCCAATGACTCTTGTCGACTTGGATCCTATGGTCCAATTTCTCCTGAGCTTGCACTTAAAGAATACTTGTCGTAACCTCCCTGCTCCTCTGCAAGATCTGAAGGCTCTCGAAATTTCACGAATTCTCCACAGAGAATTCCGACCGTCCAATTCCTCCTTGACAACTCCTATGAAATGAACAAGGTATTCCTTCATGGAACTTGTCCACCTGCAAAAAAACTTCGCTACGCCTCCTTTCAACACTTCAAGGAACTGGCCCTCTTGAGCTTCTCTTCGGAAACTTCAAATAATCTATCCCTCCTGAGCTTACTTGAAATCCTCAATTACTTTGGGGATAACTCCTGTGCGCACTCCTTGCAGCACTTCTTCAAATACACTCTAGTATTTGAACCTCTTCGACTCTGTGCACTCCTTGCGACAACAGTCCTTCAACAATTTCACTTAGGTTGTAACTCTGAGACTTCACTCGGCCTACGCACACCTTGCATGGTTCTTGTGCTTAACTTGCACTTCTACGAGAATGAGAACAATGTTATCCCTCCTGAGCTTTCAGAGATAAAAACTTTGAGCCCTTGTCAACACACTCCTTGCGGACAAACTCCACTGCACTCCTTGCAAGAATTTTACTCACTCAGGTTGAGAAACAATTGAAACTCATTCCTTACTCTCTCTCTCTCTCTCAAATTTCAAACATTCAACAAGAAATCATTCACACATAGAGTAACAACAAATGCATAACAGAAAGAGTAAAATAGCTATGAGCATAACACTCAACATGCATACACAAAGAATATCACAACACCATAAGTCTGAATCAAAGCTTCATGTATTAATTTAGGACTTATGTACATGGGTGTTTTCAAATAAAACTCTATGCTCTCTCTCAATAGCTGAATGTATTTCTTCTCCTTTATGCTCTATGCTCTATTGATCATGCTAATGTTACAATGATACAAGATGAGGGTGTCTATAGTCGGTTTTCCCTCCTGCTCCTTAAAACTGTCTAATCCACAATTCAAAGCTACCTACTTACATTTACTACACATAAATTCCTCTACCTACTACAGATGAGAGCAAATCACTCATGATCTGTTTACAATATCTAAGTGTGCTTCCTCTTAACTATTACATTAATGGTTCAAAATATTTCAAAAAAAATGTGCACTGGTGCTTTCCAACTGTCTTCCGTCCTTGCGCTTGCTTGCTGCTTGCGACGTTTGTGATGCTCCTGCATCAGGATGCTAGACATTACACCTTGGATTCACCTTCTTCTTTCATTAAGGGAGATTCTACACTCTCTTGGGGCCTTTTCACTTGGATCTTTGTACATGTGGTTTGCCCACCTCATTTTTATTGTATTTTTTGACTAGGTAGTTGGAGGAAGTAATATTTTATCCCTCCCTAGGCTAGATATAAGGATCTCACATGAGACATTTATATAGGCTATATATAAGAATCTCACATGAGACATTTCTATTTTATTGTAAATGAAGTTGAGAGGGTCTTCCAGTTGCTATTTGAGAGAGTCTTCCAACAATTTTAAGAGGGGAAAGAAAGGATTTTCATCACTATAGAAGAATATTTTGTGGAGTGGGGGTTGATTTCCATTTATGGTTTTCATATTCCCAAGTATGTCTTAAATTTCCAACATATAATTAGTTTATGTTTACAGGATCTAGGCAAGAGTTTGATGTGTGCATAGTGTGTCTTTTGTTGCTGATTTTTCCCTATAGATTGAATGATTTTCTAGGTCCGATTATTTTTACAAGCATTCTTTAGTGTTGATTTGATTTTGTTTTCTTTTCCCAGGTTTGATAAATCACCCCTTTTAGTGTATATCACTTTGTTCAAGCCTCGATAGAGGAGTTACAATGCAGTCGCACAAAGGAAGTGGGATAATTTTATGGTTCAGAGGAATACAATCAATCCCAGAGGTCCCTTGAAGCTGTCTAGAGTCTAGGAGAGGCTACTATTTGGTAACTAGTGAAGGAGGAAAGAGTGGTAAGGACTCAAGAGTTGAAAGCTAGAAGGAAGGTCAAGAAATGCATTAAGATGCTAAAAGGAAAGCCTCAATTGGTCCTTGGGGTGGATATCACAATGGAGTAGGTTGTGGGAATGATAAGTAGAACCCTGAAAAATCATTTCTATGGAAGGGAAGGAAGGGAAGGAAGTGCATTAAGTTGCTAAAAGGAAATCCTCAATTGGTCCTTGGGGTGGATGTCACAATGGAGTAGGTTGTGGGAATGATAAGTAGAACCCTGACAAGTCGTTCCTATGGAAGGTTCATATTGAATAAAAACCTACTCGGTTGGACAGAGAGATCTTGGACCCAAATTTTAGGATACTCACATGGTTTCCGCACATTAGTAAAAGGTTGGTTAGTTTTCAATTGTCAATTCAAAGTGGACACCATTCTAATTTTATTGTCAAAATGGTGTTGTGGTACAACCTCAATGATATTGAAAAAATGGATGTCAAAACTTGATCCAAGAATGGAAAGGGTTACCAAACACTACATATAGGTTAAAATGCCCATATTGGCATTGGAACTATGGTTTTTCAAAGCCTTCAAGACCATAGGCGACATGGTTGAGCAGTTCAAAACATCCCATATGTGCATTGTAGACAAAATTTTAGTTGAGTTGGATGCCAAGGAAGGGTCGATGAAGGAGATTGATATCATGGTGGGGAATTGTATCTACATTCAAGCATTGAAATACAAGAATAAAGACAAAGAAGCTATGTAGATTGAACTTGACGACATGAAACACAAGAAACGTTGAACTTGACATTGGATCTCACATGAGACATTGCTATTTTAAAATTGTTGGATAACACTTAGGGTACTCACCATTCTTGTTGCCCTCGCTTGTGCCCTCATGTGCTCTCCTTTCTCCTCATAGACTCGCACTCCTATGCCCTCGTTTTCTCCCCTTTCTCCTGGTAGACTCACCCTTGTGTGGCCTTGTGTGCTCCTGCTCTCCTCGCAGACTACCCTCTCTCCTCTCCTCGCAGACTAACCTTTCTTGTTGCATAGGTTGCGTGCACACTCTATTCGTGTGGGGTATGGATCAATGCACAATACATGATGTGTCTAGGGTATGGATCAAGGATATGCATACACAAATGGGGGGGATTCGGTTTTTTTAAAAGGGTTTTGGTTTTGTTTTTTTATTTATTTCTTAATTAAATATTTATAATATATAAATTATATATTATATATAATATCTAATTTATATATTATAACATATGGGTGTGGGG
>ML785144.1:502614-532269 GCA_009831015.1 Picea engelmannii
CCTTCATCTTATTCCATATTTTCCATAAAACAACCTATGCAAGGTACATTTATCATTCCTTAGCTTAAGAATTGAATTTTTGAATTTTCAGCATTAAAATTAAAAATTTATCAGAAGTTACAGGATTTGACTAAATCCCATAATTGCTCCAAGGTTCGTGTAGTTTCAGGACAGCTAGGAGAAATCAGATACACGTGTCATGATCCTTGATGTACAAGGATGGATGAATATCTATCAGGTTCGAGATCCGAGCTTTCCAGTTGTTTTCTCAATGCTGGTCAAATAGGGCCACTTTAGCAGAAAATACCCTGTTTTAGCAGAAAATTATGGATAGTTTTAGATTTTCTGATTTAATAAATGTATTTTTGTTGATTTAATACATGAATGTGTAGAGGTATACATGGATGATTTTTCTGTGTATGGTAATACTTTTGATGATTCCTTGAAAAAAATGGAAAAATTCCTAAAAAGATGCATAGAAACAAATTTATCTCTCAGCAATGAAAAATGTTTCATGATGTTAACTGAAGGAATAGTATTGGGTCATCATATTTCATCATCAGGAATTATAGTGGATCCTGTAAAAATAAAAATCATTGTGAACCTATCAAAACCAATCAGTCAGAAGGATGTGAAAAGTTTTCTTGGATATGCAGGCTATTACCGAAGATTCATTGAAAATTTTATTAAAATAGCTTTTCCATTATTCAAATTAATTGCAAAAGATGTACATTTTCATTGGGATACTAATTTTCAAACTACCTTTTAGAAACTCAAGGAAAATATATCAACAACACCTATCTTAAGAGGGCCTAATTGGGCTTTTCCATTTCACATCTCTACACATGCATCAGATACTACAATAGGGGCATCATTGTGTCAAAAATAAAATCTTATGACTTATGCTATTTACTTCATTAGCAAGAATTTAACCCCTGCAAAATTGAATTACACAATCACTGAGAAGGAAATGTTGGCAGTAGTACATGCTGTAAATAAATTTCGTCACTACATCACTAGTTATGAAGCATATACTCCAGTAGAGGGACCTGAAGAATCACATCCAACAGAGGGACCTGAAGAAGTATATTCCAACAAGGAACCTGAGAAAACACAATGCATTCATCATAGAAGAAGGACCCGAGGAAGATACTAAGAAAAGGAACCTAAGAAGAACCTCATCAAATTTTTCATAAGTGAGGAATTGCAACAACATTCCAGCCAGCTTCAACCAAGCAACATCATCAACACAAGGAGCAACAAACAAGTTGGTATAAATTTTTCTTTTTAATGCTTTAAAAATTTGGAAAATTCTTCATAAGCTAACAATGATAAATACCTTTCCCTTCCCCTAGACTATCTCTTCATCACTTCTTATACCCTCAAAGCATCAAAAAGAGTACTCAAAGAAACCAATTTGGTCTCAAAGGTAGCTATAAGGAGAAATTAGATTTTCGAAATCAAACAACAAGAGCATGATTAGAAAGAAGGTTATTCTTGTAAATATTTTGATGGTTTCCAACCTAAAAATCTTTACAAACATTTTCAAAACAAGTTATCAAACTGATTATACAAACACATTGTTTTGAATATGTCAACTGTACAATGCTCTATTTTATGGAGACATATGTGTGGAGACATTATAAGTTGTTGTTTGCTTCAAAATAAAAATAGGGGTCATAAGGAAAATACAATTGGAGTTATAAGTTGAATGGTTATTCAAAGGAAAATAAATCAGGGAGCTATAAGTCAAAGTGGGGTCAAAAGATGAACACCATTTCTTGTGATGATTGCAATAAAGAAAGTGAAATTTCATAAGTGAAAGAGGTATGATGGCATGGCATTTTCAAAAATGAGTTCTCATTTGAGAGATTGTACAAATGCATTTATACCATAATACCCTTGTTAAGAATGCTTATTCCCTCCACAAAAGTCGATTTTTCTTCTGAAGTCAGCACTCTCATTCTCATTTTCCTCCACAATGTTTTTTTTCCTCTTTCCTAAAAGTGTTGTAGCTTCCCCTCTTTCCATATACTGTTGTTCTTCTTAGACGCTCCCCAGATTCGAACTGTTGATGCATTACTGTGTTATATCGTACCTCCTCGCTCCAACACATTCCTTCCTATGCCTACCCAGCCCGAAATTTCTGATAAACAATGAACTGTATGTTGACAATTTCATTGTCAACATACACCATTTTCACCAAGTGGATAAATCATGGAATTAAGGAAATACATGGGAGGTGAATGCATAAACCAAGGAGAAGAGAACATGTTCAAGAAGGAGTTGGCCAGGGAAGGTAAGTTCGAATTCAGTGTTAAGAATTGTTAAGTTAAGTGCCAATTTCGACTTCCTGAGGAACGTTTTGAGAACAAAAACAATTCATTTCTAGCAGAGGTTGATTATAAGAAGAAAACCAGAGCTGGGTTTCAACAAGAAAGCATAGAATATTTTAAATTGCAGATTGAATTGCCAGGTATTCCCTTTCATCAAGAAATTTATGATTGAAATTAACAGAGAGTAGTTTACAAATTAAAAAAAATGATATTTTCTTTGTTTCGTTTGAACAAAAAATTCTTTTTGAAAGAACATTCACAAAATTGAATTAAAACAGAGTTTGCAAGTTTGAAGAAATCAAAACAACTGATTGAAGAATATATAGGGTTGAATTTTTTTGGACAAGGATAGACCTCCTTTTTGTATAAGAAGTGAAATAATTTTCTTTAAAAATTGAAAGAATGGTGTCTAGGTATGAACCAGAGAAGTTTGACCCATCAGAAACTCATAAAGACTATCTAGAAATTCTTGAAAAAAATCAGTGGATATCTTTCTTTGAGAATTTTGATGGATATTGTGAATAGGTTGCTTTAGATTTTGCTTGTTCATTTAATGGGGAAAGGTCCATTGTTGGTAACATCACCATTAGAATTTTTGAAGATGTAATTGCACAGATCACTGGATTACCTCAAACTTGAGAAAGATACTTCAAAACTAAACACTTTAAAGACAAATCATGGGCACCTTTTATATCCAGATCTAGGATTGAAAAAGTAAATTGGAAAAAAGGAATTCCAAGGAGTTGGTTGATTCATCCTTGGGATGAATTAACCTATCTCATCCATAAATTTATTACTTGTGAAGGAAGGTTTAGTATTGTCTACCTGTATCACATCAAATTATGCAACATTTAAAGAGTGATTGTGAAATTAGCATGCCCTACTTTCTTCTGCAAATCCTTTCTAAGATGGCTAAGGATGTTCAAAAACAAGGGAGGAATACAGAAAAGAGTCTATATCACTATGGCTTCATCAAAATGATTATCACACATGAACTACAAAAACAAAACTTGTCATGGCAACAATTTATCATTGGAAATGGTTTTGAAACAGTGGAAGAGAAAATAGAAGAAGAACAGATCTTGATTATGAAATATGATGAGGAGGAAATTCAACACCCCAAGGAAACAAGGTCAAAACAACCTATGGGGAGGAGAAGAACAAGAAGTATGGTGAAAATGGAAAAAGAATTCCAAGAAAAAGATAAGATTTTCACCACATATGAAAGGAAATCAAGAAAAAGCCAACAAGTCCAAAAAGGAAAAATAAAATAAAGTGATGATGAAGCACAACAAGCACAGTATGCATACATTCATACTTTGGAGAAACAAAAAGAGGCAGGGAAAGCACAATCATTGGAAGATGATGATTTTTAAAAACAAGAGACTTCCACATATGAACAAATGAGAGAAGAGGTGAAACAATTAATTGAAGACATGAAAGATGAAACTCAATCACCACAAAAAGTAAAGCAGATAGAAGAAATGGTTGGTGGGTCCACATCAGGGCTTGATAAGAAAGACAAGAAAATAAAAAAGATGAAGAAAAAGATCAAAGAAATAGAGTTCCTGGAAACATATTTGAAAATAGAAAATGAAATGTTGAGGACTCAAAGCCATAAAACTCATGAAGAAAATGAAAAACTAAAGAAGAAGAAAAAGAAGCTTCAAAAGAGAAACAAACCGATCTCCGAACAAGCATACAAATGACTTCAGCAAAAACAAGCATACAAAGCAAAACATAAGAGGTTAAAATTTCTTCATACAGCTCAAGCCAATGTGGATACATTATTGCAGGCAACAGAGCTAGCAGAAGACTATTGACAGGAGTTCAAGAACATTTTTTGTGCATGAGGACATGCAAAGTCTTCCTCTTGGGGGAGATGTTGGGTACCATTTTATGCTTATTTTCACTTCACAAATCATACTTTTGTCTCCAAAACCATCCATTTTTTCTTCATTTTATTCCATATTTTCCATAAAAAAACCTATGAAAGGTACATTTATCATTCCTTATCTTAAGAATTGAATTTTTGAAATTTTAGCATTAAAATTAAAAAAATTATTAGAAATTACAAGATTTGACTAAATCCCGTAATTGCTCCAAGGTTCGTGTACTTTCAGGACAAGTGGGAGAAATCAGAGACATGTGTCATGATCCTTGATGTACAAGGATGGATTAATATCTATTACGTTCGATATCTGAACTTTCCAGGTGTTTGGTCAACGATGGTCTAATAGGGACACTTCAACAAAAAATACCCTGTTTTAGTAGAAAATTATGGATAGTTTTATATTTTCTTGGGATTTGTGCATATTTTGTGGATCTGAAGGAGGGATTCTACCTTATTAGTATATTTTTTGGATCTCATCCTTATATTAGGAGTCTTTTTAGTATTTTCAGTTACAAACGTTTTGTATAAATACTTCAAGACATGGACTGGTATGACATCTTATGTTAATGAAGAAAACTCTAAATTTTCAATCTTGAGATCAGTTTGGTGTTTTTTTCTTGATGATGTTTATGAGATGATTATGTGAATGTTGTTGGACATTCCTTCTTAACTGAGACAACTCTAGGTGTACAAGTGAAGCACGGGAGGGCCCCCTTTGCCAAGCTAGTACACTTCTCCTTTTTCATTCTTTTCAAGTAAATTTTGGTATGATCTTTAAGTTTACATTTTGTTGTAGGTAATATTGTTGTGTTTTACTTTATTTCAAAATTACTTGTGTTTCTTATGAATGTGGGAAAGAAAAGAATGCATCTCTTGTAAAATGGTTTAGTCTTTCTAACATTTACAAGCCTCTAAACTAGTTTGAATGCTTACTGATTTGAATGCTTAAATTTAGTTGAATTCTTTTACTTTATCTTGTTGATTAATGGTAAGAGATCTATGAATACAACTTTTGTAAAGAAGCTTAGCATTTCTTTCATACTCAGCACTTAGATTAGCTTTTGAATTATTTTTATTTAAAGAACTAAATTTATCTCTAAGTCCATACATTTTGGATGTGTCTCTAAGTCTTACAAACACCGGATTGACAATTAAATACACTCTAATTTAAATCAGTAGATTGGAGCTGAACATATATCACCTAACCTATAACCATTTATCCTTACAAACCCCATAAATTTTAACCCAGATCAACCAAAAGCAATATAACCATAAATAACTAATACTTTTAACCCCTGAGCCATTTAACACCAAACTTGAAAATTCTATCACATGCAATCTCTATAACCCTTATAATGCATGATCCCTATTATCTCCAAACCATATCACATATTTGATACGAACCCTATATAAGCCTTATTATTTATAACCCATATGTCCCTTAACCTATAACCCCCAAATCAAAGCCAATATATATCCTAACCTCTATAACCCATGTGTATAACCCCTTATCCCATAATCCCTAACAAACATAATCATTCTCTTCTTTAACAATGATCACGATATAACCCTTAACCCCTACTAAATTAAAACCCTAAGAACTTTATTACCCCAAACCCCTCTATCCAACAGCTTTTGTAACCCCTCACCTATATAAGCCATATAAATCCTAATGAGTATAACCATTATACCCCCTAATACCATAGAATTTTCAAACAACTTTTGTAACCCCTCACCTACATAATCCATATAACTCCTAATGATTATAATCATTACACCTCCTAATACCATAACATTGTCAAACTGCTAACATTTATAATATCCATAATACTCAATCCCTTGCTATTGATATTATGGTAGTTGAAGGAGGTATTAACATCACCCTTAACTACTACTACCTTAAAACCCTAATATATTTACTACCCCTAACCCCTCTATCCATTAGTTCTTTATCCATTAGTTCTTGTAACCCCTAACCTATATAATCCCTATAACTCCTAACATTTATAACCTTTATACCTCCTAATACCATGGCCCTTATAATGTTGAACCGCTAACATATATAAGAATTATAATACTTCATTCCTAACTACTCTAACTCATAACATCTATAACCTATAACTCCTAAATATAATTTCTTATACTTATAATCATTAACCTCTAACACCTATTTCCCCTAACTCTTAATACCTAGTTTCTTTGATCCTAAAAAATGTTCACCTCTTGGATTAGTTGGTTATTGCACCACCATTAAGGGTTTTCTTTAACTCAAAGCCATAAAACTCATGAAGAAAATGAAAAACTAAATAAGAAGAAAAAGAAGCTTCAAAACCGAAACAAACTGATCTTCGAACAAACATACAAATGGCTTCAACAAAAGAAAGCATACAAGGCAAAATATAAGAGGTTAAAAGTTCTTCATAAAACTCAAGACAATGTGGATACATTATTGAAGGCAACAGAGGTGGAATAATACTATTGACAAGAGTCCAATAACATGTTTTGTGCATGAGGACATGCAAAGTCTTCCTCTTGGGGGAGATGTTGGGTAGCATTTTATGTTTATTTTCACTTCACAAATCATACTTTTGTCTCCAAAACCATCCATTTTTCCTTCATTTTATTCCATATTTTCCACAAAACAACTTATGCAAGGTACATTTATCATTCCTTAGCTTAAGAATTGCATTTTTGAATTTTTAGCATTAAAATTAAAAATTTATCAGAAATTACAAGATTTGACTAAATCTCGTAATTGCACCATGGTTGATGTACTTTCAAGACAGCTGTGCGAAATCAGAGACATGTGTCATGATCCTTGATGTACAAGGATGGATGAATATATATCAGGTTAGAGATATGAGCTTTCCATGTGTCTGGTCAACGTTGGTCAAACAGGGCCACTTCAGCAGAAAATACCCTGTTTTAGCATAAAATTATGGACGGTTTTAGATTTTCTTGGGATTTGATCATATTTTGTGGATTTGAAGGAGGGATTAGACATTATTAGTATATTTTTTGGATATCATCCTTAGATTAGGAGTCTTTTTAGTATTTCCAGTTACAAATGTTTTGTATAAATACTTCAAGACATGGACTAGTATGACATCTTATGTTAATGAAGAAAACTCTGAATTTTTAGTCTTGAGATTAATTTGGTGTTTTGTTCTTGATGATATTTATGAGGTGATTATGTGAATGCTGCTGGAATTTCCTTCTTGACTGAGACAACTCTAGGTGTACAAGTGAAGCACTAGAAGGCCCCCTTTGCCAAGCTAGTACACTTCTCCTTTTTCATTATTTTCAAGTAAATTTTGGTATGAGCTTTAAGTTTACATTTTGTTGTAGGTAATGCTACTGTGTTTTACTTTATTTCAAAATTACTTATGTTTCTGATGAATGTGGTAAAGCATATAATGCATCTCTTGTAAAAGGGTTTATTCTTTCATGACATTTACAAGCCTCTAAACTAGTTTGAATGCTTAAATTTAGTTGAATGCTTTTACTTTAGGTTGATGATTAATGGTAAGAGATCTATGAATACACCTTCTGTAAAGAAGATTAGTGTTTCTTTCATACTCAACACATATATTAGCTTTTGAATTATTTTTATTTAAAGAACTAAATTTATCTCTAAGTCCATACATTTTGGATGTGTCTCTAAGTCTTACAAACATTGGATTGACAATTAAATACACTTTAATTTACATCATTAGATTGGAGCCCAACATATATCTCCTAACCTATAACCATTTATCCTTACAAACCCCATAAACTCTAACCCAAATTACCCAAAAGCAATATCACCATAAACAACTAACACTTTTAACCCCCGAGCCATTTAACACCAAACTTGAAAATTCTATCATATGCAGTCTCTATAACCCTTATAATGCATGATCCCTATTATCTCAAAACCATATCACATATTTGATATGAATCCTATATAAGACTTATTATTTATAACTAATATGTTCCTTAACCTATAACCCCCAAGTTAAAGCCAATATATATCCTAACCTCTATAACCCATGTGTATAACCCCTTATCCCATAATCCCTAACACACATAATCATTCTCTCCTTTAACAATGATCATGATATAACCCTTAACCCCTACTAAATTAAAAACCTAAGAAATTTATTACCCCAAACCCCTCTATCCAACAAATTATGTAACCCCTCACCTATATAAGCCTTAACTCCTAATGAGTATAACCATTATACCTCCTAATACCATAGCATCATCAAATAACTTTTGTAACCCCTCACCTATATAATCAATATAACTCCTAATGATTATAATCATTATACCTCCTAATACCATAGCATCGCCAAATTGCTAACATTTATAAGATCCATAATACTCAATCCCTAACTATTGATATTATGGTAGCTGGAGGAGGTATTAACCTCACCCTTAACTACTACTACCTTCAAACCCTAATATCTTTACTACCCCTAACCCCTCTATCCATTAGGTCTTTATCCATTAGTTCTTGTAACCCCTAACCTATATAATCCCTATAACTCCTAGCATTTATAACCTTTATACCTCCTAATACCATGGCCCTTATAATATTGAACTGCTAACATATATAAGACTTATAATAATTCATCCCTAACTACTCTAATTCATAACATATCTAACCTATAACTCCTAAATATAATTGCTTATACTTATAATCATTAGCCTCTAACACCTATTTCCCCTAACTCTTAATACCTAGTTTCTATGATCCTAAAAAATGTTCACCTCTTGGCTTAGTTGGTTACTGCACCACCATTAAGGTTTTTATTTAACTCAAATCCACAAAAATCATGACGAAAATGAAAAACTAAAGAAGAAGAAAAATAATCTTCAAAAGAGAAACAAATTGATCTTCGAACAAGCATACAAATGGCTTCAGCAAAAGAAAGCATACAAGGAAAAATATACGAGGTTAAAAGTTGTTCATACAACTCAAGCCAATGTGGATACATTATTTCAAGCAGCAGAGGTGGAAAAATACTATTGACAAGAGTCCAAGAACATTTGTTGTGCATGAGGACATGCAAAGTCTTCCTCTTGGGGGAGATGTTGGGTACCATTTTATGCTTATTTTCACTTCACAAATCATACTTTTGTCTCCAAAACCATCCATTTTGCCTTCATTTTATTTCATATTTTCCATAAAGAAACCTATGCAAGGTACATTTATCATTCCTTAGCTTAAGAATTGAATTTTTGAATTTTTAGCATTAAAATTAAAATTTTATCAAAAATTACAGGATTTGACTAAATCTCGCAATTGCTCCAAGGTTCATGTACTTTCAGGACAGTTGGGAGAAATCAGAGACATGTGTCATGATCCTTGATGTACAAGGATGGATGAATATATATCAGGTTCAAGATCTGAGCTTTCCAGGTGTCTGGTCAACGTTGGTCAAACAGGGCCACTTTAGCAGAAAATACCCAGTTTTAGCATAAAATTATGGGTAGTTTTAGAATTTCTTGGGATTTGAGCATATTTTGTGGATCTGAAGGAGGGATTCGACCTTATTAGTATATTTTTTGGATTTCATCCTCATATTAGGAGTATTTTTAGTATTTTCAGTTACAAACTTTTTGTATAAATACTTCAAGACATGGACTAGTATGACATCTTATGTTAATGACGAAAACTTTGAATTTTTAGTCTTGAGATTAGTTTTGTGTTTTTTTCTTGATGATGTTTATGGGATGATTATGTGAATGTTGTTGGAATTTACTTCTTAACTGAGACAACTCTAGGTGTACAAGTGAAGCACTAAAGGGCCCCCTTTGTCAAGCTAGTACACTTCTCCTTTTTCATTCTTTTCAAGTAAATTTTGGTATGGGCTTTAAGTTTACATTTTTTTATGCAGGAGCATCGCTCCCATGCTAGCCATGTGCCAGCCAGCCAACCCACTCAGCACATTCAAAGAGCGCATTCAAGGAAGAGAGGCACCAATCCTCTCACATTTTGAATTTGATTTCAATGTAATTAATGTATGTAAGGTCGTGGAGCCATAGAGCCATGCCTTTGAGAAGGCTGTAGTTAAAGGAGGCCTTTAATGGTTGTAAGGCTGGGATCTAGATTTGATTCTAACTAGATAGCCCATTCAATGTAGAGTTAATGTAATTGAATAGGGTAGGTAGCTTGGAGGGAAGAGCTCAAAAATCCCCCTCATGTAAAAGATCTTGGATCTTATGTTAGTAGTTGAATAGAGAGGAGAGGAGAGCTCTGCGAGAGTAGAGAAGAGGAGAGAAGGAGTTGAGACTCTGTCAAAGTCTGAGCTCAGGAACACCTTGTAAAGGAGGCATTTCATATTAATATAAAGAGCATTTTTTCCTACATGTTATTCTATGTATGATGAATGTCATTATGTGTTTATGATATGATGTAGATGTATGTTAGGTATGCATTTGCAGGGACAGATGGGTTCCACTATCTGTGGGTTCTTTGACTTTAGGTTTAGGGGTTCTTTGAGACTTCATGCCAAGAGGGTGTGACAGAATGCTATGGGTTCTGAAATCCAGTGCATAGATGCACTCCTGAATTATGTGGAATTTGGGCAAGGACGTGCCAGGAGGGTGCACTAGCTGAAGTCATTGGTTCAAAGAGAAACTTCAAGGTTTTTGAACACCTTAGAGGAAGGACTGTACAGAGGAGGACACAATAGAAGAAAAAATCAATGAGGGATTCTGTAGAGCTCTGCCAGGAGGGTATCAAGCAGGTGCAGATAGTGCACAAAAGAACTCTACTGTGAATTCAAAGGGAAATAGAGTCACTGAGAGAACTTTGGAGGAACTCTGCTAGATGGGCATTGAGAAGATGCACAGGTTGCATTAGGAGAAGAACTCTATCTCAAGTTCATTGAGAAGACAGAATCACTGAGGATTATGGAATCCCTGTCAGGAGGGCATTGAGCAAGTGCTGAGGGCACAGAAGGAACTCTTGTTTTGAGTTCAGAGAAGGAGAAGTGTCACAGGAGGACCTTCACAGGGTTATTGAACACCCTGCAGGCTCAACAAGGAGTTGCTTGAGTAAGTGGTTGCTAAGAGGGGCACCAAATGTCCATCTGAAGGAGAGAAAAGTTTTAAGTCCCTTAGAGTTCTGAGAAACAGAGAAGCTCGGGATGGATAGCACCTTCGTGTGTGCAAGGACCCTACAAGGAGTGCAGAGGTTGAATAATCCTTTAAGGATTCAAGGAGGACAAAGCTTAGGAGGAAGAGTGCCTTTGCGCACAGAGTGATAGCTGCAAGGAGCACAGAGGTAGAGAAACCCTTTGGAGGGTTTAGAGTTCGACGAAGCTCAAGAGGGACAACGTCCTTCGAATACAGGCGAGAGCCAAGGAGACAGGCTTCGCAGAAGAGAATGAAGGCCGAGACCTTCAATACTTAGAAATCTACCAAGGAAGGAAGAAGAGAAAAGCTCAGGAATGAGCTATAGTTGCGATCGATTTAAGCACTGGAAGAGATCTGGACCATTGGATTCGTGTCCAGGCAGCAGCATAAGAGTGCACAAGGGAGGAACAGATCTGAGCCATCAGATCTTGCACAGATAGTTGATAACCATTAGATCTGGGAGGAACTTCATGAGGTTTAACTCTCATATGTGAAGAGGGGAATGAAAGACCTATTTTGGCATTTTGGCTACTGAGAGATACAAAGGGCAGGAGTCAGAACTCTTGACCCATGAAATCCTAAAGGGGTCAGGATCGTCCATTATGGACGATAGGTGGTAGGGATCATGATTATCTTGTGAATTCAGGTATCGTGAGCTAGAGAGGCAGAGGCCTTTTCTCTACAAAGTCCCAAGTCACGAGATCGCGATGTGATCTGAACTGTTGATTGAGGAGGAAGGAGAGCCGTGAGATCTGGCATCTTGCTACATCACGTATCAGAGGTTCAGATTTTGGAGGAACTTCCTTTCGATTGTGGAAGTCGTGAAGTACCGAGCACTGAGGCTCGCGCGAACATGTGGCACGTCTGACAGGTGGCCCACATAGTTGATAGGTGGTGTAATAGAAAAAACCAGAGGAAATATAGAAGAGGTGACAGGTGGAGGACACGCGTCACCTCAGAAGGGAGTCAACACCCTGTTGACTTCTCGTTCTTTGGGTTCTCGTAAGAAAGGAGCACAAAGGTTCAACAAATCAACTCACGAAGTTACGAGCCATGAGAAGTATTGAAGTAGTCAAATATTTTCTGACTTTTGCGTCTCAGAGTCTCGTAAAAGAAGGGCCTGGAGGTTCAACCCTTCAATTCACAAAGTCATGAGTAGCGAGAGGTGCTAGCTGTTATCCCTAGTCGGTGGTCGTTGTTAGAGGCACTAGCAAAGAATGGGATATACCTGTATCATCATCTCGGGTATCGGGAGTTTAGAAAAGAGGAGTCAAGGGTCTTCGACCCATGAACTCGCAAGTTGTGAGTTATGAAAGGCAATTGCACCAAGGCCAGTTGTGGTCGTGTGAGGGTGAATCTCGTGCCTAGTGCTCTTTCGCATAGGTGGAGTTTCCAAAGGACCTATGGATTGGATTTGTTAAAGGTTTCAGTAGGGAACCAAAAGAGCCTCTTCGGCTCAAGGAGATTAGAACGATCCTGTGAGCGGATCTCGACCTGAGGGTCAGGGGTCTGCATCAATTTTGTTGTAGGTAATGCTGCTATGTTTTACTTTATTTCAAAATTACTTATGTTGTTGATGAATGTGGGAAAGAAAATAATGCATTTCTTGTAAAAGGGTTTAGTCTTTCATGACATTTACAAGCCTCTAAACTACTTTGAATGCTTAAATTTATTTGAATGCTTTACATTATCTTGTTGATTAATGGTAAGATATCTATGAATACACCTTCTATAAAAAATCTTAGCGTTTCTTTCATACTCAACACTTATATTAGCTTTTGAATTATTTTTATTTAAAGAACTAAGTTTATCTCTAAGTCCATACATTTTGGATGTGTCTCTAAGTCTTATAAACACCGGATTGACAATTAAATACACTCTAATTTACATTAGTAGATTGGAGCCCAACATATATCTCCTAACCTGTAACCATTTATCCTTACAAACCCCATAAATTCTAACCCAAATCACCCAAAAGCAATATCACCATAAATAACTAACACTTTTAACCCTTGAGCCATTTAACACCAAACTTGAAAATTCTATCATATGCAATCTCTATAACTCTTATAATGCATGATCCCTATTATCTCAAAACAATATCACATATTTGATATGAACCCTATATAAGCCTTATTAATTATAACCCATATGTGCCTTAACCTATAACCCCCAAGTCAAAGCCAATATATATCCTAACCTCTATAAACCATTTGTATAACCCCTTATCTCATAATCCCTAACACACATAATCATTCTCTCCTTTAACAATGATCACGATATAACCCTTAACCCCTACTAAATTAAAAACAAAATAATTTTATTACCCCAAACCCCTCTATCCAACAACTTTTGTAACTCCTCACCTATATAAGCCATATAATTCCTAATGAGTATAACCATTATACCTCCTAATACCATATCATCGTCAAACAACTTTTGTAACCCCTCACCTATATAATCCATATAACTCCTAATGATTATAATCATTATACCTCCTAATACCATAGCATCGTCAAGCTGCTAACATTTATAAGATCCATAATACTCAATCCCTAACTATTGATATTATGGTAGCTGGAGGAGGTATTAACCTCACCCTTAACTACTTCTACCTTAAAACCCTAAGATATTTACTACCCCTAACCCCTCTATTCATTAGCTCTTTATCCATTAGTTCTTGTAACCCCTAACCTATATAATCCCTATAATTCCTAAGATTTATAACCTTTATACCTCCTAATACCATGGCCCCTATAATGTTGAACCACTAACATACATAAGACTTATAATAATTCATCCCTAACTACTCTAATTCATAACATATCTAACCTATAACTCCTAAATATAATTTCTTATACTTATAATCATTGACCTCTAACACCTATTTCCCCTAACTCTTAATACCTAGTTTCTATGATCCTAAAAAATGTTCACCTGTTGGCTTAGTTGGTTACTGCACCACCATTAAGATTTTTCATTAACTCAAAGCCATAAAACTCATGAGGAAAATGAAAAACAAAAGAATAAGTAAAATATGCTTCAAAAGCGAAACAAACTGATCTTCGAACAAGCATACAAATGGCTTCAGCAAAAGCAAGCATACGACGAAAAATATAAGAGGTTAAAAGTTCTTCATACAATTGAAGCCAATGTGGACACATTATTGCAGGCAACAGAGGTGGCAGAAGACTATTGATAGGAGTTCAAGAATATTTGTTGTGCATGAGGACATGCAAAGTCTTCCTCTTGGGGGAGATGTTGGGTACCATTTTATGCTTATTTTCACTTCACAAATCATACTTTTGTCTCCAAAGCAATCCATTTTTCCTTCATTGTATTCCATATTTTCCATAAAACAACCTATGAAAGGTACATTTATCATTCATTATCTTAAGAATTGAATTTTTGAATTTTTAGAATCAAAATTAAAAATTTATCAGAAATTGTAGGATTTGACTAAATCTCGTAATTGCTCCAAGGTTCGTGTACTTTCAGGACAGCTAGGAGAAATCAGAGACATGTTTCATGATCCTTGATGTACAAAGATGGATGAATATCTATCAAGTTTGAGATCTGATCTTTCCAGGTGTCTGGTCAACGCTGGTCAAGTAGGGCCACTTCAATAGAAAATACCTTGTTTTAGCATAAAATTATGGGCAGTTTTAGATTTTCTTGTGATTTGTGCATATTTTGTGAATCTAAAGGAGAGATTGATGCAGGATCATCTCCAACATCCAGCGAGCCAGCGTGGAAGCGAAGGACAACTAGACAAGCCAGCACAAATTTTGAATTTCTCTTGAAATTGATGCGCAATCTTAAATGAAGCCATTAAGAAGAAGCGCACTTGTATAATTTAAATGGACCTTGAGCGATTTGATCTTGTCCTTAGTAGGTAGAAGACATTTATGGTAGTTAATGTAAAGTAGATAGAATTCAATTCTGGATTAGACAGTTTTTTAGCGCAAGAGGGAAACGGGATATAGACACCCTCATTGTGTATTGTAACATTGGTGTATGAAGAGAAGTAGTGTGCATGAAGCAGCATTGTTGGGAAGAGCAAGAGCATGCAGAGAACTATGTAAGAACACCCATGTACATATACTTGAATTAATAGAAAGAGTTTGATTCAAATTCATGGTTTTGTGTTGTTCTCTGTGTATTAAGGTTGAATGATATGCTCATGAATGTTTTCTTCCTGTTATACATTTGCTTTATATGATGTGTATATGATTTCATGTTTGAGTTTGAAGTCTAAAAGGAAGTAGGAATGAGTTTCAATTGTTTCTCTATCTAAGCAAGAGTTCCTGCAAGGAGTGCAGTTGAAGTGTCCGTAAGGAGTGTGTTGACAGAAGGGTTCAGATAGGGTATCTTTTGTTCTCATTCATTCAGAAGTGCAGTTAGGAACAGGAGCCGTGCAAGGAGTGTGCAGGCTGAGCTAAGCCTCAGAGTTGTGAATATGAGCGAAGCATTTAAATACTGTTGCTGCAGGTGTGCGCAGAGTCAAATGATTTCAAATACTTTGAGGTGTTTGAAGGTTGCCGCATTGGGTGCGAGAAAAAGGATTTTCTAGAATACATAGAGTCATGGAAAATATCAGAAAGGATAAGGCCTTTGAAACTGTTGAAGGGCAGTGCAGAGAAGTTGTATCAGGAAGAATTAAGAAGGCATCGCAGGTTGCGTGCAGGTGGACAAGTTTTCACTGAGAAATACTTGGTTCATTTTGCAGAAATCATTGGGAGGAATGGACGGTCGGTATTCTCTGAGGAGGATTCATGAATTTTTGTGGGCCGTTAGATCTTGCGGAGGAGCAGGGGAGATACTGTGAGTATTCCCTAGAGGTTCAAATCTCAGGAGGGGCAGGACCATAGATCTGATCCATAAGGGCTGTTGGATTCACACATGTATACTTGTATCGGGTTTTTGTGGGTGGAAGTCCCAAAACAATTGCATCAGGATCCGTGATATTGCGAAGTCTGAAATGCCAATGAGGTGACGTGGCATAAAAAGTCAAACTCGCGAGTGTATCAAAGTTTTGGCATATCGGGATTCGGGATTTGGAGAACCAAGTTGTTTGACATTGCGAACGTCGAAATTGCAATAGGGTAAATCTTGACAGGAAGGAAAAAAGTCAGCGTTTATTGTTTCAGGAATCAGGGATTCGAGAGTCCAACACTCGACCACTGACCTCGTGAAGTCACGAAGTCCGATCTCCCAAGTGTAAAGAGGGGATCCCGTGAGAGTTTGTTGTGGGTGCATATTTCCCGATAGGGAAATAGAAGAGCGTCAGAGTTCTTCGGGCCATGGTAAGGAAAGATCCTGTGTTGACATAGACCTTCATACCTGTGGGTTGTGTTGGGAGCATGCGTCGGCATCAATTCTGGTATCAGATCACATAAAGGTTCTTTTCTTTTTGTAGTAGAGAAGGAGAAGGATTCACCATGCCGCCAAGGAGAAGGGACAGGAAAACACCTAATCCGCCAGAGCACAGGGAAATGCTGAGAAGAAAGGGCAGGCAGATGACTGATCCAACTATGGAGAGAGAGATGCGTGATCTACGAGCTAGACTTGAAGACATGGAGACGGTGCAAATATGCACAGTCAGTGTAGGGGATCTTAGTGATTCCGAAAATGAGATTGAGGCTGAACGTGAAGAAGAAGTTGCAGCTGAAGATGCATCAAATGAATGTTTGATCAGAGCTATCGCAAGGATGGGTGCAAGAGCGAAGATGGAAATTCCATTTTATGAGGGAAACTTGGATGCAAAGGAGCTTCTATACTGGATTAGAGATCTGGACACATGCTTTGACTATGAATATGTCAAAGAGGACAAGAAATTCAAGCATGTTGTCACTAGATTGAAGGGACATGCAGCATTGTGGTGGGATGAACTACAAGCTGATAGATGTTGCAAAGGCAAGCAGAAGATCAAGAGCTGGGACAAAATGATCATGAAGATGAAGGCAAAATTCATTCCCAGGGATTATCAAATTACTCTGTTTAGGAGGATGCAGAACCTGAGACAGAAGCTGATGACAGTGAAAGAATACATGGAAGAATTCTACAAGATGAACATCAGGGTAGGTCATCAGGAGAGCAATGATGAAAATTTTTCCAGATACATGAATGGCCTGAGATATGATATCCAGGATGAGATGAGCATGGTAACCATCTGGATGGTGGAAGATGCTTATCAGATGGCTCTGAAAGCAGAAGAGAAGTTGAGCCGAAAACAGGGTCAGAGGGGCAGAGGCAGAAGTCAGCCCAGGGGAAAATCAGTGGCCCAGTACAAATATCAGAAGCCCAAGGAGGATTGGAGAAAACCTCAGACTCTAACTGAGAGGGGTGGAACCTCACAGAGAGGGAAGCATACTGAGCAGAGAGGAGATTATGCTGACAATAACACTTTTCCTCGTACTAGAGGTAGAGGAAGAGGAAGAGGTGGAGTAATAACATGCTTCACATGTGGAAAGAATGGGCACAAGTCTTACGAGTGTCCAGATAAAAAGAAAGAAGGCGGAGAAGCTCACATCACCAAAGCACGGAGGTGGGATGTTGAGGCAGAAGACGCTGAAGGTGGAAGATCACTGATGATGCGAAAAAGTCCTTTTGACACCCGAGAAGGAGGTGGAGAGTTCATTCCAAAGGACTAGACTTTTCAGGACTACTTGCAAGACCAAGGATAGGGTATGCAAGGTCATTGTGACAGTGGTAGCATGGATAATCTCATTTCTACAGAGATGGTAGAAAAGCTGGACATGGAGACGACTGATCATCCAAGCCCATACAGAGTTTCGTGGCTACAAAAAGGACACCAGGTAATTGTCACTAAACAATGTTTAGTTGAATTCAAGATAGGAGGATATAATGATAATATATTATGTGATTTCATTCCTATGGATGTTTGTCATCTATTGCTGGGTAGACCATGGAAATATAACAGGAATGTGATTCATGATGGGAGAATGAACACATACACCCTAGAAAAGAATGGGAGGACTCACATGTTGCTTCCAATTAAGGATAAGGAGGTGAAGCCGGAAGTAAGCAACACAGTACTTCTCATGAGTGGGAAGGAACTCATTAATGAGGTTAAGAAGAAGGAGGATCCACAGTTCATTGTGGTCAAGAAACCGAAGATTGTTTTGATGAGCACAAGGGTGGATGATTTACCAGAAGAAATTCAGGAACTGTTGAAAGAGTTTGTTGACATTGTAGTGGATGAATTACCTCATTCGTTGCCACTGATCAGAAGTGTGAGTCATCATATTGATCTCATACCAGGAGCCAGTTTTCCAAACAAAGCCGCATACAGATTGACGCTGCAAGAGAATGAAGAAGTTAAAAGGCAAGTCTAGGATTTGTTGGAAAAAGGTTTGGTCAGGGAGAGCTTGATTCCATGTGTTGTTTCAATAGTACTCAGTCCGAAGAAAGACGGAGGCTGGAGGATGTGTACTGACTCAAGGGAGATCAACAAATTAACCATCAGGTATAGATTTCCCTTGCCAAGGATGGATGATCTGATGGATTGCTTGAGTGGAGCAAAGTATTTTTCAAATATTGATTTGAAAAGCGGTTATCACCATATCTGCATGAGAGAAGGTGACGAATGGAAGACATCATTCAAAACCAACGAAGGATTGTATGAATGGCTTGCTATGCCATTTGGATTAACAAATGCACCAAGTACCTTCATGAGGTTGATGAACGAAGTCCTGAGTGAGTTCATCAGAAAATTTGTCATTGTGGATTTGGATGACATACTGGTTTTTCATTCAAACAGTGACCGAGCATTTGAAGCATTTGGATACAGTGATGCAGAAACTTCAGTAGGAGAAGCTGCTGATAAACATGAAGAAGTCCTCATTCATGAAGACAGAGCTCATTTACTTGGGATTTTTTATTTCTATGGATGAGTTGAGGATGGATCCAGATAAGGTGGAGGTAATTAAGAATTGGCCATCACCGAAGAATATTTTTTAGGTGATAAGCTTTCACGGATTGGCTAGTTTATACCGAAAGTTCATCAGGGATTTCAGTGGAATTAGCACAGCAATGATGGATACAATGAAGAAAATACAAAAGTCTTTTCACTGGACAGAGGAAGCTGAGAAGAGTTTTAATCTGTTGAAGAGGAAAATCTCAGAACAACCAATTTTGGTGTTGCCGGATTTCCGAAAAACATTTCAAGTGAAATGCGATGCAAGTGGGTTTGCAATCGGGGCAATCTTGAGTTAGGAAGACAAGCCAATAGCATACTTCAGCGAGAAGATGAATGAAGCGAAAGTGAAGTACTCCACTTATGATAAGGAGTTTTATGCTATCATTCAGGCATTGAAGAAATGGAGGCATTACTTGATCCTGAAGGAGTTTGTCTTGTACAGTGACAATCATGCATTGCAGTTTGTGACTCAATAGGAGAGGTACTGCTAACAAAGTTTTTGATTCTTTGAGCAGGAAGTGTTTGTTGTTGCAGGAGTTCAAAGTCAAAACGTTGGGTTTTGATGATCTCAGGGACATGTACACAGGTGATCAGGATTTTGGGGAAGCGTATGAAGCAACTGAGAATCCAATTCTATGGGATAAAAGCCAATGGGTAGACTACATGATCCAGGAAGGATTACTGTTTAGAGGTAATCAGTTGTGTATTCCACAATGCTCCATGAGGGAGAATTTTCTGAAGGAGAAATATAGTGGAGGATTGGCAGGGCACTTTGATCATGACAAGACGTTCGTAAAGTTGAATGAGTCATATTTTTAGATGGGAATGCAAGCAGATGTCAAGATATTCGTGGATAGATGCATAATTTGCCAGCATTCGAAGGGAAGGAAGAAGAATGCGGGATTTTATTAACCAATGCCAATACCTGAGAGGTCATGGAATGCAATTAGCATGGATTTTGTATTAGGGTTGCCAAGAATGCAAAGAGGTTTTGATTCAATCTTTGTGGTGGTGGATAGATTTTCCAAGATGGCACACTTTATCTCATGTCAGAAAACCAATGACGCAACTCACATTGGGAACCTATTTTTCAAAGAAGTCATTTGACTTCACAACTTACCAAAGAGTATAGTTTTGGATCGAGACACTAAATTCATAGGGCACTTTTGGAGGACCTTATGGAAGAAGCTGGGAACAAACTTGTCATTTAGTTCGACTTATCATCCTCAGATGGATGGACAGACAGAAGTGGTAAAAAAAAGTCTAGGAGACTTGCTGAGGAGCTTGGTGATAGAACACCACAGCTAGTGGGACCAGATATTACCACATGCATAGTTTGCTTATAATAACTCGGTTAATAGGAGCACAGGGCAGAGTCCATTTCAGGTTGTCTATGGCATGCAACCGAGAGGAATTTCTGAATTGAGGGATTCATAATAGATTTCAACTAGGAGTGCTAGTGCAGAAGAATTCTCAGAGGCGATGAAAGAACTTCACAGCCAGGTGAAGGAGCGACTGCTGAATTCGAGTCAAGAATATAAGCGTAGAGCAAATCAACACAAGAGACAACTTCAGTTTGAAGTTGGTGACTTGATTCTGGCACATTTGAGAAAAGAAAGGTTCTCAAGAGGAACATATAATAAGCTGAAAATGAAGAAAATCAGACCATGCAAGGTCTTGAGGAAATTTGGGGCAAATGCTTACGAGATTGAATTACCCGATGGGATCAGAATTTCTCCGATATTCAATATCTTAGATTTGTACCCATATAAAGATGAGGAAGAAGGGACTGGAAATGAGCAGCTAGTGATCCAGTGGAAAAAGCATATGCTGGTTGCAGATAAACCACAAATGGAGTGCATACTGGATAAAAGAGTGAGCAAGAGGACCAGGAAAAAAGAATACTTTGAGTATCTGGTCAAGTGGAAGGGCCATCTAGTTGAAGATGCCAGCTGGGAGAATGAAGCGGAGATACAAAAGCATGAACAGACCATGTGTGAGCTCATGGACAGGAGCCCATGAAAATTTTCAAGTGAGGGAGTATGATGCAGGAGCATCTCCAACATCAAGCAAGCCAGCGCAGAAGCGAAGGACAACTGGACAAGCCAACAAAAATTTTGAATTTCTCTTGAAATTGATGCACAATCTTAAATGAAGCCATTAAGAAGAAGTGCACTTGTATAATGTAAACAGACCTTGAGCGATTTGCTCTCATTCTTAGTAGGTAGAAGGCATTTATGGTAGTTAATGTAAAGTAGATAGAATTCAATTCTAGATTAGACAGTTTTTGAGCACAAGAGGGAAATGGGATATAGACACCCTCATTGTGTATTGTAACATTGGTGTATAAAGAGAAGTAGTTTGCATGAAGTAGCATTGTTGGGAAGAGAAAGAGCATGCAGAGAACTTTGTAAGAACACTCATGTATAGATACTTGAATTAATAGAAAGAGTTTGATTCAAATTCATGGTTTCATGTTGTTCTCTGTGTATTCAGGTTGAATGATACGCTCATGAATGTTTGCTTCCTATTATACATTTGATTTATATGCTATGTATATGATTTCATGTTTGAGTTTGAAGTCTGAAAGGAAGTAGGAATGAGTTTCAATTGTTTCTCTATCTGAGCAAGAGTTCCTGCAAGGAGTGCAGTTGAAGTGTCCGCAAGGAGTGTGTTGACAGAAGGGTTCAGATAGGGTAGCTTTTGTTCTTGTTCATTCAGAAGTGTAGTTAGGCACAGGAGCCATGCAAGGAGTGCGCAAGCTAAGCTAAGCCTCAGAGTTGTGAATCTGAGTGAAGAATTTAAAGACTGCTGTTGCAGGTGTGCGCAGAGTCAAAGGATTTCAAATACTTGGAGGTGTTTGAAGGTTGCCGCAAAAGGTGCGAGCAAAAGGGTTTTCCATAATACATAGAGTCATGGAAAAGCTCAGGAAGGATAAGGCCTTTGAAACTGTTGAAGGGTAGTGCAGAGAAGTTGTACTGGGAAGAATTAAGAAGGCATCACAGGTTGCGTGCAGGTGGACAAGTTTTCACTGAGAAATACTTGGTTCATTTTGCAAAAATCATCCGGAGGAATGGACGGTCAGTATTCTCTGAGGAGGATTCACGAATTTCTGTGGGTTTCTAGATCTCGCGGAGGAGTAGGGGAGATACTGCGAGTATTCCCTAGAGGTTCAAAGCTCAGGAGCGGCAGGATAGTAGATCCGAGACATAAGGACCATTGGATTCACATGTGTATACTTGTATCGGGTTTTCATGGGTGGAAGTCCCGAAACAATTACATCAGGATTCGTGATATTGCGAAGTCCGAAATGCCGATGAGGTGACATGGTGTGAAAAGTAAAACTCGCGAGTGTATCAGAGTTTCGGCATATCGGGATTCGATATTCGGAGAACCAAGTTGTTTGACATCGCGAACATCGAAATCACGATAGGGTAAATCCCAACAGGAAGGAAAAAAGTCAGCATTGACTGTTTTAGAAATCGGGGATTTGAGAGTCCAACGCTTGACCACTAACCTTGCGAAGTCATGAAGTCCGATCTCCCAAGTGTAAAGAGGGGATCCCGTGAGAGTTTTCTATGCGTGCAGATTTCCCGATAGGGAAATAGAAGAGCGTCAGAGTTCTTCGGGTCGTGGTAAGGAAAGATCCTGTGTTGACGCGGACCTTCAAACCTACGGGTTGTGTTGGGAGCATGCGTCGGCATCAGGGATTCGACCTTATTAGTATATATTTGTGGATCTCATCCTTAGATTAGGATTCTTTTTAGTATTTTTAGTTACAAACGTTTTGTATAAATACTTCAAGAGATGGACTAGTATGACATCTTATGTTAATGAAGAAAACTCTGAATTTTTAGTCTTGAGATCGGTTTGGTGTTTTGTTCTTGATAATGTTTATGAGATGATTATGTGAATTCTGCTGGAAGTTCCTTCTTAACTGAGACAACTCTAGGTGTACAAGTGAAGCACTGGAGGGCCCCCTTTGCCAAGCTAGTACACTTCTCCTTTTTCATTCTTTTCAAGTAAATTTTGGTATGAGCTTTAAGTTTACATTTTGTTGTAGGTAATGTTGTTGTGTTTTACTTGATTTCAAAATTTCAACGTTAGCCCCATTCGCAGGTCATTGTTGTCAGTGTCTAGTCCTCGTACAAATTGTGTTCCTCGTTCCTTGTTCCTAATGGCATAAAATGTACCACACAAAGACCAAATTAATATCCACTACATAAGTCTTTTGTCTTTTTTCAACGACTATGTAATGAATCTCAATTCTAAGAAGATTCAAATAGGACCTAATAACCTTAAGTTATTTCCTTAACCATGGGTGACATAACAATATCATAATTCAATAGTAAAATTGTTACATTTCATTGTAAGGCATCATGTGTACTGAGGGCTTGAGCCACCATATCCACAAAGGAAACATACCAAGAATATTTGTCTTATGAACAAGATATGGTACTATCCATTTTTAGGTTTGGCATAGAGATTGTTCTTATATAATACACTACATTGCACCATAATATAATCCCTACACTCCTTGCAAACCATGTAACATCATTCAAATTAGACAAAATATTCTTGCGACGAATTAGCTATACTATCGACGAACTTTTTTCGTCGATAGTATAACAAATTTGTCGAAAGATTATTTAAATTTGTCTCTCTTGAGACAATATCAAATGATTCTTGGATTCATTTCATATTTGGTTTATCAACTTGAAATGTCAATTTGATACTTTGCAAGCTAGCTGGACCTTCAGTCAAATACAAATATGAAACTTGGAATCATTAACATATCTACTAGAACATATGAAAAATAGAGTTTATGGTTTTCATATGAATTGATGATGGAAGAAAGTGGGTGTGTCAGTCAAATTTGAGTCCATAAACCCTCCCATATCATTAAGGCATGCAAATAGTCTATCCAGGTCAAATTTCAATGCATACAGATACATGAGTTTGAAAACATTTCAATGTTGGCCCCATTCGCATGTCATTGTTTCTTGCCTATAGTATCTTGATGGTGTTGATTAAGTAATCAATGAAATAAGGGGAATTTTCATCACAACTATGATGCAGATACATTGTATATACATTAATGTAAAACCTGAAAGAAAAATGAAGAAAAACTGACGAAAGCCTAAAACTTGCGTCAACCAAATTGGGTACTTTGAAAGAAAATTAGGGTTTATGGTTTACATGATGAATTGATGTAGGAAGAAAGTGGTTGTGTCACTCAAATTTGAGTCTATCCATATCATTAAGTAATTCCAATAGTCTATCCATGACAAATTTCAGTGCATACAGAAACTGTTTGAAAATATTTCAACGTTGGCCCCATTCGTAGGTCACTGTTGCCGATGTCTAGTCCTCATACAATTTTCATTCCTCGTTCTTTGTTCCTCCTTCCTCCTTAATTGTTCCTCGTTCCTTGTTCTTTGACCATGGTGTAGTCCCCAAGATCCATTAATTTTTTACAAAACATACTAACGACATAAAATGTCCCACACAAAGACCAAATCAATATCCTCTACATAAGTCTTTTGTCTTTTTTCAACAACTATGTAATAAATCTCAATTCTAAGAAGATTCAAATAGGTAACAATATTGATGAAAGCTTATACGATCATGATGGTATACAAATGAAAGAGCTTCTCTTTCTTTCAAGAATAATTTATCCTCTATTGAACAAGGCCAACCACGTGAAGGTGGAAGATCACATGGCCCCTCCCCTCCCCCTCACATCACTCACAATTGATCCCTAAAACCCAATCTATAAAATAGAAAATAATCGAAACCAACGTCCTATTAAGATTCATGCATAGAAACTACAAAAACAAAAATTAATGAAGGTACATGAAATTATGTGTTTCTAAATGATATTTTTAGTCTACCACGTACTTTAGTATATTGGCAACTATTTTCAGGTTTCAAATAATAATTAAACAACATGTAACCTAGGATATAAAAGCATCGCATAAAACTTAAAAACATGTAATTAACCCATGACATTAAAAGTAAATTATTTTAAGAGAATAATTCATACAAATTAAAATATTATATAGTCACATACCTAATCCAACCTCAACATCTATGTAATCATCCTTATTCTCAATCTTGATCTTCTTCATTGAACTTGACATCTGTATCATCATCTGGTTCTGAAATGATATTGAAAGGATTGATGATATCATCATCGTCATCAATGTCATTTTCAAGCATATTTTCATCGACATCATCATCAAGAATTGCAATATTGTCTCCTATGCCTGGATCATGATATTCTTCGTCTTCTTCATCTGTCGACCCTCCATGATCTTCTAGCTCTGTCTGATCTGTCGAATCATCTTCTATTTGATCTTCAATATCATCTTCTTCCTGTAAATGATTATACTTAATTGGCCTTCCTCTTGGATCATATCTAACAACAAATGACCAATCCCTTTCATCTGGAACATTTGAGTAAAAGACCTATTCACATTGGCTTGGAAAAACATAGCCATCATGTCCTATTTCAAACACCATTGTTTTAATCATTGGAAATTTGTTGGCATGTTGAATAACAGTTATTTCCTCATCATGTTCATGCATTCATAACCTATACCATTTGACATCGAACATAATTAATTTGAAGGAATTAAAGTCACACTCAAGTATATCGTTTAAAAATCCATAGTATCTATTTTCAGATTCTCGAGGATGTCTGTCACTCCTAGAGGAAACATTAGTAACCTGGAATACTATAGTTATCCCACTATCATAATTTTTTCTGGTTTCATCCAATTTTTTGATGCAAAATTTATGACCATTGCACAACATAGCCTTGTGGTGTTTCAACTGCAATATGTCAGATATGTAAAATATACATTGTCAATTAATAAATTAACATATATTTATATAACTTCGAAAGTATCTGAAAAATACAGTACACATGTAGTCACATTAATATAATATAAAATAACTAAATAAAATGGGTGAATTTGTTTACCTGTCCATCTTTCAAGCCATATCCTAGATCAAATTCCCTCTGTGTAACATTGGCATCTCCGTTACGATGAGATTCTCTAACCAATTTAGACATTCGTTAGCATGATAACCTACCTCCATTATGTTGTTTACATCTTTCAATCCATACATTCATCTAGTCAAGATTATTTGCAATATAAATGCAGTGCATCCCACTCTTGAGCAACTGAATAAAAAAAATAAAAATTCACCAATATTAAATATTAGTTATAACATACAATATGCAGGTAATTATAAATATTTATAATTTATGAAATAAATTATATTAATATATTAATGAGTATGATCATATACACAAAAACCGAAACTTTATATGTATTATTAATATAAATTTTCACAATTATTAATATATTACCTCTCATTGTTTTCATTGTACCTTTCCCCAACAGATGCTCCTAATGTTCAAATTTTTTGATGGAGTTCACATCCCAAATGTGATACACTGCATGCATAGTTGGCATTGCTAATTTAGGAAGATATTGACTAATATACACCATGGATTGATATACCATATATCCCTCCACCATAGAACCCTCGGGACATGCTCTTTGTCTAACCAACGCCTTCAATGATTTCAAGTTCCTCTCCACCATCCACATTGACCTTGTGTGAACAGGTCCACAAATTTCAATCTCCTCAACTTGGTGTATGAGGTAATGTTCTTATGCATTGAAAAATGTAGGAGGTATATACTTTTGCATTTCACACATTAGACGACGAATTTATCTCTTCCAATACTTTATATCATCTTCATGGATTTATTTCAATGACAACCATATACATGAGATCATGACACAAGAAAATAACATGTTTCAACATAACATAATATAATATATTACATTACAATTAAAACATGTGTCATTAAGTAAAACAATATTTTGAAAGAACATTTTGCATATAAATCACAACTATGTCTTACCTCATGTGTTTTCCAAGATCATATATAACTTGTTTGACGTTGTTGTCAAAGTCATTTGGGAGAGATAGCGGTAGAACATACTGTAACAACAAAATGAATCGTTATTTGTTTCGACCAAAGTAAACAAGAAAAAATTAAATAAAATAAAATATCTATAAGGCCAATATATATAAATATGTATACCAAAATTATTACCTTAATGAAGGTATTCCAATCACGTGTTTTTACCCCACCAAATTCACCTTTCTTCGTTAAGATGTTTTTTATGTTTGAAGTAAAACCCATGGGAAATTTAATTCTTTGAATGACCTCTTTTACATCATTGCTTTGTTGATCTGTTAATAAACATGGAAGGTTATTTCGGTCTAGTACTCCATCTGATCTATTTGAATATCGGATCACACTTCGCATTGCATGATTGGCTTCATGAATGTCAGTACAAATTTTGACAATTTTTTCTTTGTCCCTCCTACCATCTATGATTTGCCATAATGTTTCAGTCACATTCTTCCCGATATGCATTGTATCAAAAAAATGAGTTATTTTTAGCTCCTCATAGTAGGGAAACCTCATGAATTGAGCGGGATAAGATTTCATTCATCGTCGAAGCCCATTATTAATACCTTCATGATGATTGTGGCATTCATGAAGCATACAAGAAATAACAAAAATAATTATCAAATACGGTAAAATAAATTCGATGATTAAAATAAACATTCAAAACATTATATGATCTACGATACATTATAAAATTGAGTACCTTGACAATTTTTATTATATTCCAACCTCCATAGGTGAGGTGTCATTCTTCATGGTTTTAAACCAATATCTTATTTCCCATTGAAAATATGTTTTTCAGTAGTACGATACCTATGGTTCTTAGGAAGAAGGTGCCTATACTCATCAAACACCATCTTTCCTAAACTTTTTGAATGACGATACTTCATCTTAGGGCCACAAACTGGACATGCAAATTTACCCTTTGTTTGAAGACCTGCAACAAATGGATTAATGTCAATTATAAGATGAGATTATTTAAAAATTAAACATGCACCATGATAACATTAAAATATTATATAGTATTAAAGATCAATATTAGAATGATACATATCACAAAAATGTGTTAGTCTAGGGGCATCATGAATTGTCCATAAACGTATTCCACGGAATTTAAATTTCTTCTCCCCGATTGGTTTACATATGTCATACATTGTGATGCCAACCCATAACTTTAGTAGCTCGTCAATAAGAGGCTCGATATATACATTCATATATTTAGCCTCGTACTTACCTAATTGTTTGAAATTACACATAATCACTATAGGAATGATATCATGTAATATATATAATTAAATAAATAAACAAAAGATATTATGCAAAAATTGAAACAAATGAAAATGTTAAATTCAAAAAATTAATGTAAACAAATACCTAGAACAATCATTGTCAACATTATGTGCTCCCTCTTTATTGACATCCAAGGAGGAATGCTATTGTTGATAACAAAAATAGACCACACTGAGTAAATAGACCTAAGCTCTCCGAATGGATTAACACCGTCAACTGCCAATGAAAGCCTAACATTACGAGGTTCATCTTTGAAATCTGCCCATTTTTCCTCAATTTCCCTAAATGTAGAACCATCAGCAGGAATTCGAAGAACACCATCTCCACTTATGTTACATTCATGGTAATCCATAAATTGTGCTATGCTTTCACACTTGAACAATCGTTGCAAACATGGAATTATGGGAATATGAAAAAGAACCTTTCGAGGCACCCTTTTTGTTACTTGATCGGTTCGATATCTACTGATAAGACATTGCGGACATTCTGTTTTCGAAGAATATTTTCCATAATACATAATATGGTCATTAGGACATGTATCTATAGTTTGATAATCCATTCTAATGTCTTTCACATTGGCATGCAAACCTCAATATGTGCGAGGTAAAATATTTGATGATGGTAACAAAAATTCACCTAACAATCTACAACATAAAAAATAACTATTTAATGTAAGAATATTAATCGTAAAAATTGAATTCTTATTTTACACATTAATTAACACTAAAAACAAATAAAACAAAATCAACATTTATGTATAATATGAGATGAAACATATTACATACCTTAGTATCTGTGTCATACAAGTGTTCGAAAAATTATTCATAACCTTTAAGTTCACTAGCATCAATGTAGCAGAGAGACGATTTGCTCTTGATCCTTCATAAAGTCGTTTATTTGTCTTTTCTAATAGAGGTTCGTCATAAATACCATCATTTTCCCCATCCTCATCCGGTTGCGAAAACAAATCTTGGATCATTTGATTTGTCCCATCATCTTCTTCCATGGGATCATTAACTTGATTTGTCCCATCATATTCTTCCATGAGATCCTCATTTGCTTG
>ML785144.1:532445-548858 GCA_009831015.1 Picea engelmannii
CAATATTCTACGGAATGCTAGAGGACAACTTTAACTTTATAATTAGAAACAATCATGCAAAATTAGTGTATACTATAACAAACATTAAAACAATCTCTCTCTCTCTCTCTCTCTCTCTCTCTCTCTCTCTATATATATATATATATATATATATATAATTTTATATAAAATTGACAAAATAATAAAAAAATAATGAATATATAGCTAATTACCATGGGATGATATTCATTCGATCCGCCATCAATGTGCCCATATTTCCTACAATGTTTTGTAGCTATTTCTATTAAAATTCTTACGAGACGTCTGAGGCAACATTTTTTACAAGGGAAATAACATCTACCATCACCCTTTTCACCCGCTTTACTTTTTTCCCCACCTCTAACAACATTCTGCGACATTCTTACGCACAAAAATACATGCAANATATATATATATATATATATATATATATATAATTTTATATAAAATTGACAAAATAAAAATAAAAATAATGAATATATAGCTAATTACCATGGGACGATATTCATTCGATCCGCCATCAATGTGCCCATATTTCCTACAATGTTTTGTAGTTATTTCTATTAAAATTCTTACGGGACGTCTGAGGCAACATTTTTTACAAGGGAAATAACATCTACCATCACCCTTTTCACCCGCTTTACTTTCTTCCCCACCTCTAACAACATTCTGCGACATTCTTACGCACAAAAATACCCTTTCGGAACCGTCATTGTTATAGAAAGATTGTCGCAACATATTTAAATCGTCAAATATTTATAGTCCAATTTTAGGTCATGATCGTTGCAATTGCGATGACCGTGACCTAAAAATATTCATTTTTTTTACCTATTTATTTGTCATTTTTAACGATCAATTTTAACATTGGGTCAGTCGTCTCTCTTTCGATGAACGTTGACCATATTAATTTAAACAAACTAGGTGCATCACTCTTGTGACGAACATTGACCATATTAATTTAGTCAAATTGCAGGCGTTGATATAGCGACGAATACGGGGTGGAATTAGAAAAATTGAACTTTTTCTCTTACATGTTGTGACGAAAGAGTACTTTCGTCGCAAGTGGTCATCGCAAAATTTTCAATATGTAGTAGTGATCTAGCAAGGTGCGCACAGATCTCTTGTCCTATGTGGAGTGGGTTCCTGTGGCTCTGTGCTTGTAGAAGATTGAGAGAAGATAATAAAGAAGATAAGAGTTGGTGGACATAGCCCCACGCTAGGGTGAACCACGTATATCCTGTGTTGTGGTTGTTGTGTGCATTATAGTTGTTATGTTATTGATGTGATGTATGCTTAGTACAATGATATATGTTAGATGCAATAGATTAGTGCTTAGTAATGTGAATGAATGCTAGATATGATCTTTTCTATGTGCTAAGTGTTTGGAAATGCTAGATCTGATTGAATACTATGTTGTTTTGTAATTAGGGCTTGAATCTACGATGTGAGTAAGGGATAATTGCTAATGAATGTTAACTACTAAGTTCTCTGCTAAGGTATTATAATCACAAATATTTGTCCCAGCTAGGTTGCAGACATCTGAGTCTTGCAACCACCCCTGCCTCTACCTCGGGTGAGACTTCATCTGCTTCGCAGGTGTTGCTGAAAGGGCTGGTAGTTAGGGTTTTATTGGTGCGCTACTGAATCATTCAACGTTGGGTCTACCCCTGTGCCAACACACTCTTAGAAATCAACATCCTTGTTTCTTCCTTCAGAGTCTGGAGCTCCTCTCTTCCTTCATAGTCTGGAGCTACCCTCAAATTGGAAACATACAAGAAGTTTCAAACCTTCAACCACTTGGTTGAAAACAACCAATGGTCATGTGCTCTAGAAACTGCATGCAGAATCATTACTTGAACAACTGTAAATCACTTACACTTATTGGAATACGAAATTGATTTTAAACATCAAATCAGTTACAATGCTTTACTGTCCACGCATGGCTTTCTAAGTGACAAAGTAACCATGTGGCTTGACAAAATAACTATTGCACTAAGTTATGTTTTTAAAAGAAATGAAGAAATGAAAATATTGTTGAAAAAATCTTCTTTCAAATATTGTTGAAACTCCGCTGTTAAGAAAATGTTCAACTATTATAAATTATGTTTTTAAGATAAACAACTGATGAACCCACTTAAGAAACTACTTAGTCTACTGGGTAAGATACTCTCTCTAGTACCCATACTGATGATGGTGGATAAGTTGTTGCTATAAATACCTCTGCCTCTACCTCTAGATATAGATATCATACTGGAACTACTAAAGGGTATGCTACTGATAATGCCTCTGCCTTTGCCGATGTTAAGTCTACTTCTAGATTTTTATTTGTGTATGGATATGGGACTACACCTACACTAGGTAATGTACAGAAAGGAAGAACAAGTTTAGCTTAGTCTATGACTGGCCTTGGATATTTACCTGGATCACGAAGGTCTACATCTCGTTATCGTAAAGCAATGAATAAATACAAATATTGTTGGAAAAAAACTTCTTTTGCAGTTGTTAAGAAAATATTCAACTAGTATTCTTTTCAATGCAATTACAAAATTTAATCTATATTCTAGCATCTTTGATGAGGTCATGTCCAAACTTTGTCTTGAAAAATTTAATACACTTGATTTAAGCCCACTTTCAAGGTCGAGCTTTTATTTTTATCTTGGCTCTTCAACTTTTTGTTTTTGATTCTCCCTTGTTTTCAAAAAAAAATATTAAGTTCTACATTTTGATTTCATATGGAATCTCCTATTGTATCGTATCACGTGGTTTCTTCCACTATAAAAATTGTTACAAACTTGATCACATGCTGTAGATGTATCTTTTTATAGTCAAAAAATATGTTGGGTACCTATGAAAAGGTGTCATGACAACAAGTTTCTCAATATAATATGTAGCATAAATGTTGTGAAAAATAGTGGATGGGGGGGATACAAAATATTTACCATAAGCTTCATAATGCCACGTCTCCAATATTTTATATATGGATTCCATGTCTCCCATAATTTATATGTGCAATTGGAATTTGTTCTTTGATGCCATGTTTATAGTACTAATCATCATATGAACATGTGATTGGATCATATTCTGCATCTAAAAACATATGGGCAGTTGGAGGTGGAATCACTGGTATAATATGAAGAAAAAAATGTTGCAAACGACATACGAGATAGAAAGGATGATTGGGATTCTTTATGCTTGATATATGCGGACTCAACTTTGTTCTCCTCAGATTTGAAAAAAAACATATTGGCAGATGTCCCATGCATCTATTCTTCAATTGTTTGTGAGTTTTTGGTTTGGCATACTTTATTGATTCTTGTAATAAGTTTAGTAACTTAACTCAAGAAATATTCACATGCTTGTTTTGGTTTAATTTATTTCGTTAATTCTTCTTATCATTTAGTTAATCAAGCCAATAAATATTTACACGACTGTAACACAACAGTTTAAAAAAAAATGGGCTAGTAAATATTCATTAAAATTATTGGAATTTAAATTTTTCCTCAAATAAGTCATCAAAACCTAGTTCTTGCATTCTCCTAATCCTTCCTTCCTCCACCCTCATTTGTTATTCTCTAGGGTTTTCATGTATGTATGTGTTGAGCAGAAATCTAGGTAATGGTTTAGTGAAAGACGTGTTGAGCACTTTATTAGGCTTCTCCTTGGTCCCTTTACACAAGATTAACTTGGTATTTAATAAACTTGGTATTTGATTAACACAAGTTGAAATAAATTCCCGAGTGTGTTGATGTTTATGCTATTTGATTACAGAGGATAAATGTTTCATTTGAATGTTATCAATTGTTGTTCCATTTCCCATTGTTGTAGTTTGTTGATCGACAGTTCGTCTCATTTTCACACATGCTACCCTTTTATTAAGTTAGCATTTGTTTTTCCTTTCACCTAAATTAGTATCTGATGTTCCTTTCACTTAAAGTTACATTTGTTGTTCCTTCTCAATTTTATAGTACTAGTTGTTCTTTTCCATCATGTTAGACAGTCATTGATAGATCAGTTTATTAAACATTTCCATAGATTCAATTATTGTTTCTTAGCTAGATGAATTCAACAATTTGGTTAATGCCTTTAATTCACAAGCATGTTTTAGATTAGATTATAATTCTGTTAAGTAAGATTTTAGTTTCAGAGTGTTAATGAATGTGTGAGGAACTTGATTACTCAGATTTACTTTGAATCAACGATTTTAACCTCTACAACTATTTGCATAGACTTTGCTGATATTCTTGAAAGAAAAGATGAATCCATGGTTGATAAATTAATGTTAAACTAAGGTTGTTTTAGGACATCTTTAGAGCCCAACAACCACCAATATCCACCTAGATCATACCAATTCTAGAATGCAAATGGGAAACCATATCCATGGATTAAATGAATCTATTGCCTAAATCAACCAAACAAAATGATGTCATTATGGTGGTTATGGATAAACTGAGCAAGGTTGTTCACTTTATCCCTGTAAAATAAAACTGAGAGGAAATAGATATTGCCAATATTTTCATGAAAGAAATATTTAGGCTACATGGTATACGTAAGGAAATCATATAATACAAAGACACAAAATTTACTTCAAATTTTTGGAAGTCTTTGTTTGTTGGTTTTTGGACTAAATTGTTATTTAGTATATCCTACTACCCTCAAACTTATGGAAATATAGAGAGGGTAAATCAAGTGCTAGAGGACATGTTAAGGATGCATTTTATGCATCATCCCACAAAATGGGAAGAATACCTACCATTGGTGTAATTTTCTTACAACAATGATGATCATAAGTCATTGAAGATGAGTCCTTTTGAGGATCTGTATGGTAGACAATGCAATATTCCAATTAGATGGAATGAACTAGTGGAAAGAATAACACTTGGACCATATATGCTAAAGTAGATGGAACAACATGTAATTCAGATAAAACAAAATCTGAAAATAGCTCAAGATAGACATAAGAGCTATGTAGACATAAATATGAATCCTAGAGAATTCAAAGTAGGAGATCATTTGTATCTATGAATTAGATGCATAAGAAGTTCCTTGAGGATGGGAATTTATGCCAATATGGCACCTCGTTTTTGTGGACCCTTTGAAATTTTGGACAAATTGGAACCTGTAGCCTATAGACTAGCACTTCCTCCCACAGTGAAAGTGCATAATATTTTCCATGTTTCGTTACTTAAGAAATATGTACATGATTCTAATCATATAGTTGATTGGTCTGTGAGCTAGGTGGAATGAGATGGATAATTATTTCTAGATCCACAATGCATACTAGACAAGAAATAAATCCCACTCAAGAACAAAACCATTATAGAGGTCAAGGTGCAGTGGAAACACTTTGGTCCATATGAAGCTACATGGGAAATATAGGATTCCATGAAACAAGCATACATTTTTTTGTTCATTGTTGTACATAAAGATCACAATGGCATGTAGAACACCAAGGACAATGTTCATTTAAGGGGGAGGGGATTGTAACACCCTTGTTTTCCCCATATTGTAAATATAATTATGTTATTAATAAAATACTATGGACATGTATGTTATGTGTTGATTTTGGAAAATGATGAACCTTTGTTAAGAAGGTAATGTAGATGTTTCTGCTATTAAATAAAAATGGAAATTTTTAAACAACTTTTGAAGGTGTTGCCAATGTAGATTATGGTTCTTGAGAGAGGATAGTGAGGGGAACCAATGATGGTTGAGATGACCCTTGTCAAACCAATACTCTGTTGGCTTTAACATGTCCAGACCCAAACCAATCCTCTGTTATAGAGAATTTAATTACCAGTCAAGATGGTAGTTGGGAAGTATTCCTCAAGAATCAATGAAGTGATGGGCAGAGTACCCCATCTGGAAAATTCATGATCTAACCCATGAATTGGGAAATAGACCCACGAAATATTCCTATAGAAGGAAAGAAAAAGAGGAAAATTGTGGGGAGAAGGAAAATGAGACACACAAATGGGTCTAGAACCATTTTGGAAGAAAAAGAGTGTGTGCAACTCTTTGGTTTTGAAGAGAACTGAGAAAATAAATTATTGAGGGTAAAAAAAATGTTGGGAAATGTTTTCTGATCAAGCTGAAAAATGGGGATGTAGAGGAACTGAGTGATTGAGTGAGAAATCACAACAAACTTCTTTTTTTGGTGAATAGAATACCATACTTCCATGTTCCTATGGGATAAGGAGAGTAACCTTCATCCTTTATTGTTTGTCGAGAAAAATAAGAACTCTCTCTCTCTCTCTCTCATGGAATCATACTCTAGATAGGGTGGCCATTTATGGAATGTATCAAGAGCATATATTCCTATAGTTGGGTGGAAAGTGGCACGCCCTTCAATAATTGTTCATTACTTCTAAGATTCAGATAAGTGTTTTATGTGTCTTGTATTTTCATGAATAGTCTATTTTATGCTATGCATTTCCTGTGCTAGATAGTTGCAGAATTTATTATCCTGTTCAAATGACGGAATTATTGCTATCATCGTTTGGTTGGCTGATAAATTTGAAATCATGTTTGGAAAACATATCATGTTGTTGGTTTTGTGCTCGTCTTTGTTTGAAAATGGAAGTTGTTAATAATGGGTTATTACTCAAATTAGGAACATATTACTAATTGATCATATGTAGTAATCTATATGAACAAATCCCCAAGTATTAGTAAATTCAAGCCACTAAAAATCCTCATAGAGCACCTTGGTAATTAGGAAAATGCAATTTCTGTCAGAAACTTGAAGGTCAGGGAACTAGCTTTGGTCTCTATGTTGGTCTGAAAAATATACTTGAATCGGAACTTGAAGTAAGTTTACACCCTTGTTTGATATTAAGAAAATAAGCCCAATGTTAAAGATAGACAAATTATTTTTAAAAAATAATAAATAATAAGAAAAGAATGAGAAATGTAAATTTAATCTTTAAATTTGAAATAAATGAAATTTAGAATCTAATGCATTGTGATTAATTAAGATTCATTAGAATTTGGTAAGGGAGAAAATTTTACCAGGAATTACACAATAAATTTGACGTCCAAAGGGGAAATATTTGGGAATAATAATTATTCCCTCAAGATAACAAAGAGATGAATGTCAGTAGGAGATTAGTAAATTCTGGTAGAAACATAGTTTTACCATAGAGGATTTGATTTCCAAGAAATGTGATATTCTTGTTCAAATAATGTAAACAAAATAATTTGCATAAATCTATATATGTAAATGTGAAATTCTATATTTTATAGACAAAGTTGAACGAATGGTAAAGTCCGATAACTACTCATAAATTCCCAAGTTTACCATTTAAATGTTCAAATACTTGAATAATAAGGAATTTCTTATACTACAACTAAATATTTCCTCCTCTTGCATGAATAATGGAAAACTTGAAATATTACTCTTTTGTGTAAAAGTTTAAATTGTGCTAAGATTTCCCTAGTTTTAAGAATTATGCTTTGCACAAGCCCCTCAACACTCCTTGGAAAATTTTGGTAAAATTTATTTTTATTTATTAAAGGCCTCGAAAAAACACTTCCCTTCTCTCTCTCTCAGGATATAAATAACTGTATTTATATTAATATTAATCCATCAGAGTACAGAGAAAGGAGAAAACCTTTGGAGTGTGATGACCAATGGAGTTTTGAAAATTTCATTTTTGATTATTTATATTAAGAACCTTTCAAAGTCTATCCATCGAAGTAACTTGAACGGAGTGTCTGAATGACAAGAGAAGGCATCAGAGCGATGACATGAGTGTTAAAAAGTCCCACATATATTTTATAATATTAAATTATGCTCTTTCATGATTGACCTTTAGACGAATTAAAGGAACGCACATGATTTAATTATGAAGGTTTAAGAGAACAATAGTGATGCAGGAGCATCGCAAGGATGTGCAAGCATAGCAAATAGCGAGACAACACGGAGATAAGAGATAGCTGGAAAAGCACCGAGCACATTTTTTGAAAATGTTTTGAAATATTAATGAAGTCATTAAGTGGAGGCATGCTTGTATTATTGTAAAAGGACCTTGAGCGATCCTCTCTCGTCCATAGTAGATAGGAGCCTTTATGTGTAATGAATGTAGGTAGATAGAATTTAATTCTAGATTAGACAGTTTTAGAGCGCAAGAGGGAAACATGATATAGACACCCTCATTGTATAGTTGTAAGATTATTATTTTCAAGATGAGAGCATAGAGCAGAGAAGAGAAAAGAGCAGAGAGATGTAGTTGAAAACACCCATGTACAGAGATTTGAATTAATAGAAAGAGCTTCGATTAAAATTCATGGTGTCATATTTGTTCTCTATGTATACATGTTGAATGTTATGCTCATGGATGTTTACTTTATGTTATACATTTTCTTTATATGCTATGTATATGATTTCATGCTTTGTGTTTGAAATATGAGAGAGAGTAAGGAATGAGTTTCAATTGTTTCTCTATCTGAGCAAGAGTTCCTACAAGGAGTGCAGTGAAGTTGTCCGCAAGGAGTGCATTGATAAGAGTTCAGAGTTTTATCTCTAAAAGATCAGGAGGGTTAACGTTGTTCTCATTCTTGGGAAGTGCAAGTTGAGCACAGGAGTCATGCAAGGAGTTTGCAGGCCGAGTAAAGTCTCAGAGTTTGTGAACCTAAGAAATTGTTGAAGGAATACTACTGCAGGGAGTGCGCAGAGTCGAAGGACTTCAATTCTTTGAAGTAATTGAAGAATTTTCCGCAAGGAGTGCATGCAGGAGTCTTCTTTAAGACTCGGAGTTAGAGAAAGCTCAGGAGGGACAGGGTCTTCGCAGTTGTCGAAGAAAATCACAGAAGGTTGGTGCCTTGAGGCGTTGAAGGAGGCGTCTCAAGTTTGTGTTGCAGGCGGTTAAGTTCTGTGGAAAAACACTTTGTTTATGAGTGCAAAAGTTCTTGAAGGGAGAAGCAGACGGTCGAGATTATCCATAGAGAATTTGTGAAGTCCCGCACGCCGTCAGATCTCACAGGGGAGTAAGGAGGTTACGGGGGTCATTTTATGTAAGCAGAAGCTCAGGAGAGAGAGGGTCATAGATTCACGCCAATGAGGACCGTTGGATCTACTCGTGAAATTTCATTTCCGGGTTTCGTGGGTGGAAGGATCGAAGCTTCGACGTTTGAATTCATGAAATTACGAAGTCCAAGGTGGGCCCGTGGAAGAGATGGGTGGACACGTGTCATCTGTTGAAAGAAGTCAATACCCCGTTGACCTCTCGTGTCTCGGGGATTCACGAGACAAGAGACATGAGTTCTACATTGAAACTCACGAAGCAACAAGAAGGAAAAAGTGCTAGAGTTAGGCCTAGCCGGTGGTCACGTGCGGAGAGCACTGACAAGAGAAGGAGCATGCCCGTATCGACATTTCAGGTATCGTGAGATTTGGAAGAAAGAGTTGTGGGACCTGGGAGGTAGAGGGGACATAGAACTTGAGCTTCGGATATCTCGAGTTCCTGGGTCATGAAATCACGCTGATCGTCGGATCAAAGGGAAGATCCAGAACTGTCAACTACTGTTTGGGGAGGTGGAACATTAAAGTTCCAGCATTCTTTTTGGAACTTAGCATATCGGTGTTTGGAGGTCTAAAGGCACAGAGTGCTTGACCATAGGGACTCGTGAACCGTGAGGTTCGATCCCCCAAAGTACGAAAGGATATTCGTCGAGCTTTGTTGTGGGTGTAGACTTTCCCAATGGGGAAATAGGAGAGCCAATTGTCGAGAGCTCTTCGGGCTAGTGGAAGAAGAATTATCCTGTGTGCGTGGACTTCCGACCTGTGGGTTGGTAGGGCTGCGTCAGGTGTTGTATCAAAGCCTGAATCTTGTTTGTATATTTCAGGCAGGAAAAGCGAGAAGGAATTTCAACCATGTCGTTGAGGAGAAGAGACAGGCAAACACCCAATCCACCAGAGGATAGGGAAATGCCAGAAGGAAGGGGCAGGCAGGTGCTGAATCTAGAAGTGGAAAGAGATCTGCATGACATTCGCGCTAGACTCGTGGACGTGGAAATAAAACAAAGGTGCAGAGTTGATATTGGAGATGTTAGTGAGTCCAAAAGAGAAGATGAAGTTGGAAATGAAGAATATGAAATTACAACAGAAGATGCAGCACATGAATGCTTGATTAGAGCTGTTGAAAGAATGAGTATAAGAGCCAAAATGGACATTCCAGTTTATGAGGGAAACTTGGATGCTAAAGAGCTTCTATATTGGATTAGAGCTCTGGACACATATTTTGACTATGAAGATGTCGAAGAAGACAAGAAGGTCAAACATGTTGTCACGAGACTTAAAGGACATGCAACATTATGGTGGGATGAACTGCAAGCTGACAGACGCTTCCAAGGTAAGTAGAAAATCAAGAGTTGGGATAGGATGATTGCAAATATGAAAGTGAAATTCATTCCCAGGGATTACCAAATTACTCTGTTTCGAAGGATGCATAACTTGAGATAGAAGCTGATGTCAATGAAGGAGTACACTGAAGAGTTCTACAGGCTGAACATCAGAGCAGGTCATCGTGAAAGTAATGATGAAAAGGTTTCCAGGTATATGAATGGCCTGAGATATGAAATTCAGGATGAGATGAGCATGATGACCATCCGAATGGTGGAAGATGCTTATCAAATGGCTCTAAAGGCAGAAGAGAAGCTGAGTCGAAAACAAGATCAAAGAGGTCGAGGCAGAAGTCAAGTCAGGGGAAAATCAGTCGTCCAAGATAGAAATCATAAGCCTAAGGAAGAATGGAAGAAACCTCAGACTGAGAGAGGTGGAAGCTCACAGAAAGGGAAATATGCTGGACAGAGAAGACAGTATGCTGATCAGAGAGGAGAGTATGCCGATAACAACATTTTTCCTCATATTATAGGTAGAGGAAGAGGAAGAGGTGGAGTGATAACATGCTTCACGTGTGGAAAGGTCGGATAGAAGTCTTATGAATGTCCAGACAAGAAGAAATAGGAAGGAGAGACTCACATTGTCGAAGCACAAAGGAGAAATGTTGAGGAAGAGGATGATGGAGGCAGAAGATCGTTGATGATGTGAAAATCTCTTTTAACACTAGAGAAGGAGGTGGAGAGTTCAGTCCAAAGAAACAAACTTTTTCGGACTGCATGCAAAACCAAAGACTGGAAATGTAAAGTTATTGTAGACAGTGGTAGCATGAATAATCTCATTTTTTATAAAGATGGTAGAAAAACTGGAGCTGGAGACGATTGATCATCCAAGCCCATACAGAGTTTCGTGATTGCAAAAAAGACATCAGGTAAATGTCACTAACCAATGTTTAGTTGAGTTTAAAATAGGAGGGTATAAATATAAAATACTCTGTGATGTTATTCCTATGGATGTTTGTCATTTATTGCTGGGTAGATCATGGAAATATGACAAGGATGTGATTCATGATGGGAAAATGAACACATACACCCTAGAGAAGAATGGGAGAACTCACATGTTGTTACCAATTAAGGACAAAGAGGTAAAACCGGAGGTGAGCAACACTGTACTTATCATGAGTGGGAAGGAACTTCTTACAGAGGTTAAGAAGAAGGAGGAACCACAATTCATTGTGGTTAGGAAGCCAAAGATTGTTTTAACCAGCACAAGGATAGATGATTTACTAGAAGAGGTTCAGGAATTGATGGAAGAGTTCACTGACATAGTAGTGGATGAACTACCTCGTTCGTTGCCACCAATCAGAAGTATAAGTCATCATATTGATCTCATACCTAGAGCAAGTTTTCCAAACAAAGCAGCGTACAGATTGACGTCATAGGAGAATGAAGAGGTCAAAAGACAAGTCCAGGGTTTGTTAGACAAAGGTTTGGTCAGAGAAAGCTTGAGTCTGTGTCCTGTTCCGAAAGTACTCAGTCCGAAGAAATATGGAGGATGGAGGATGTGTATTGACTCGAGGGCAATCAACAAAATAACCATCAGGTACATATTTCCATTGCCAAGGATGGATGATCTGATGGATTGTTTGAATGGGGCCAAATTTTTTTCAAAGATTGATTTGAAAAGTGGTTATCACCAAATCCACATGAGAGAAGGTGACGAATGTAAGATAGCATTCAAAACTAATGAAGGGTTATACGAATGGCTTGTCATGTCATTTGGTTTAACAAACACGTCAAGTACTTTCATGATATTGATGAATGAAGTCCTGAAGGATTTCATCAGAAAATTTGTCATTGTGTACCTTGATGACATACTGATTTTTAGTAAAACAAAGGCAGAACATCTGAAACATTTGGCTACAGTGATGAAGAGGTTATAGCAAGAGAAGTTGTTGATAAATATGAAGAAATCCTCATTCATGAAGACAAAGCTCATTTATTTGGGGTTTGTTATTTCTGCAGATAAGTTGAGGATGGATCTAGATAAGGTGGAGGTAATTAAGAATTGGCCATCACCAAAGAGTATATTTGAGGTGAGAATTTTTCACAGATTGGCTAGTTTCTACCGAAAATTCATTAGGAATTTCAGTGGAATTAGTGCACCGATGATGGAAACAATGAAGAAGAGACACAAATATTTTCACTGGACAGAAGAAGCAGAGAAGAGTTTTAATCTGTTGAAGAGGAAAATCATGGAACAACCAATTCTGGTGTTGCCTAATTTCCAAAAGACATTTCAAGTGAAATGCGATGCAAGTGGATTTGCAATAGGGGCTATCTTGAGTCAAGAAGACAGGCCGATAGCATACTTCAGCGAGAAGCTGAATGAAGCAAAAGTGAAATACTCCACGTATGACAAGGAGTTTTATGCTATCATTTAGGCATTGAAGAAATGGAGACACTACTTGATTCCCAAGGAGTTTGTCTTGTATAGTGATTATCATGCATTGTAATTTGTGACTCAACAGGAGAAGTTGAATCAAAGACATGTTAAATGGGTTGAATATATGCAAAATTTCACTTTTGTGATTAAACATATTTCTGGTACTGCTAACAAAGTTGTTGATGCTTTGAGAAGGAAATGTTTGCTATTCCAGTAGTTCAGAGTCAAAACATTGGGTTTTGATGATCTCAGGTACATGTACAGAGATGATACAGATTTTAAAGAGGCGTATGAAGCAGCTGAGAATCCAATTCTCAGGGATAGAAGCCAATGGGAAGAATACATGATCCAAGAAGGATTATTGTTTAAAGGTAATCAACTTTGTATTCCAAAATGCTCCATGAGGGAGAATTTGTTGAAGGAGAAACATAGTGGAGGATTGGCCAGACATTTCGGTCATGACAAGATGTTCGCAAAGTTGAATGAGTCATATTTTTGGCCAGGAATGCGAGCAGACATCAAAAGATTCGTGGACAGATGTAGAATTTGTCAACATTCAAAAGGAAAGAGGCAAAATGTAGGTTTTTATCAACCATTACCCATACCTGAGAGGCCGTGGGATGCAGTCAGCATGGACTTCATATTGGGGTTGCCAAGAACACAAAGAGGGTTTGACTCAATCTTTGTGGTAGTGGATATATTTTCCAAAATGGCACATTTCATTCCATGTTAGAAAACCAGTGACGCAACTCACATTGTGAACTTGTTTTTCAAATAAGTCATTCGACTTCACGACTTACCAAGGAGCATAGTTTTGGATCAAGACACTAAGTTTGTAGGACACTTCTGGAGAACCTTATGGAAGAAGCTGGGAACAAACTTTTCGTTTAGTTCAACTTATCATCCTCAGAAGAATGGCCAGACAGAAGTCGTGAACAAGAGTCTGGGAGACTTGCTGAGGAGCTTGGTGATAGAACACCACAGCCAGTGGGACAACATATTACCACGGGTAGAGTTTGCTTACAACGATTCAATCAATAGAAGCATAGGATAGAGTCCATTTCATATTTTCTATGGCATGTAGCTGAGAGGAATTTCTGAGCTGAGGGATTCAGAACAGATTGCGACTAGGAGTGCTAGTGCAGAAGATTTCACAGAGGTAATGAAGGAACTTCACAATCAGGTGAAGGAACGATTGTAGAACTTGAGCCAAGAATATAAGAAGAGAGAAGATCAACACAGGAGACAACTTCAATTTGAGGTTGGTGATTTGATTCTGTCACATCTAAGAAAGGAAAGGTTCCCGAGAGGAACATATAATAAACTGAAAATGAAGAAAATTGGACCATGTAAGGTCTTGAAGAAATTTGGGGCGAATGCATATGAGATTGAATTACCTGATGGGATCAGAATTTCTCTGATATTCAATGTCTTGGATTTGTACCCTTATAAAGCTGAGGAAGCAGGGACAGGTAATGAACAACCAAAGATTCAGTGGACAAAACAAATGCCAGTTGCAGAAAAGTCACAGATGGAGCGCATACTGGACAAAAGAGTTGGTAAGAGGACCAGGCGAACGGAATACTTTGAATACTTGGTCAAGTGGAAGGGCCATCTAGTTGAAGATGCCAGCTGGGAGAACGAAGCAGAAATCTAGAAGCATGGACAGACCGTGTGCGAGATCATGGACAGGAGCCCATGAAAATTTTCAAGTGAGGGAGTATATGATGCAGGAGCATCGCAAGGATGTGCAAGCATAGCTAGCAGCGAGACAACACAGACATAAGAGACAGCTGGAAAAGCACCGAGCACATTTTTTGAAAATGTTTTGAAATATTAATGAAGTCATTAAGTGGAGGAATGCTTGTATTATTGTAAAAGGACCTTGAGCGATCCTCTCTCGTCCATAGTAGATAGGAGCCTTTATGTGTAATGAATGTAGGTAGATAGAATTTAATTCTAGATTAGACAGTTTTAGAGCGCAAGAGGGAAACGAGATATAGACACCCTCATTGTATAGTTGTAAGATTATTATTGTCAAGATGAGAGCATAGAGAAGAGAAGAGAAGAGAGCAATGAGCTGTAGTTGAAAACACCCATGTACAGAGATTTGAATTAATAGAAAGAGCTTTGATTTAAATTCATGGTGTCATATTTGTTCTCTATTTATACATGTTGAATGTTATGCTCACGGATGTATACTTTCTATTATAAATTTTCTTTATATGTTGTGTATATGATTTCATGCTTTGTGTTTGAAATCTGAGAGAGAGTAAGGAATGATTTTCAATTGTTTTTCTATCTGAGCAAGAGTTCCTACAAGGAGTGCAGTGAAGTTGTCCGCAAGGAGTGCATTGACAAGAGTTTAGAGTTTTATCTCTGAAAGCTCAGGAGGGTTAACGTTCTCATTCTCGAGAAGTGCAAGTTGAGAAAGGGAGTCGTGCAAGGAGTGTGTAGGTTGAGTAAAGTCTCAAGGTTTGCAAACCTGAGAAATTGTTGAAGGACTACTATTGCAGGGAGTGCGCAGAGTCGAAGGACTTCAATTCTTTGAAGTAATTGAAGAATTTGCCACAAGGAGTGCATGCGGGAGTCTTCTTTAAGACTCGGAGTTGGATAAATCTCAAGAGGGATAGGGTCTTCACAGTTGTTGAAGAAAATAACAGAAGGTTGGTGCCTTGAGGCGTTGAAGGAGGCGTCGCAAGTTTGTGTTGCAGGCGGTTAAGTTCTGTCGCAAAACACTTTGTTTATGAGTGTAGAAGTTCTTGAAGGGAGAAGCAGACGGTCCAGATTCTCCATAGAGAATTCGTGAAGTCCCGGCAGCCGTCAGATCTCGTAGAGGAGAAAGGAGGTTACGGGGGTCATTTTCTACAAGCGGAAGCTCCAGAGAGAGAGGGTCGTAAATTCACGCCAACGAGGACCATTGGATCTACTCGCGAAATTCCATTTCGGGGTTTCATGGGTGGAAGGACCGAAGCTTCGACGTTTGGATTCGTAAAATTGTGAAGTCCAAGGTGGGCCCATGGAAGAGATGGGTGGATGCATGTCGTCTGTTGAAAGAAGTCAATACCCTGTTGACCTCTCGTGTCTTGGGGATTCGCGAGACAAGAGTCGAGAGTTCGACATCGAAACTCATGAAGCGATGAGAAGCGAAAAGTGCTAGAGTTAGGCCTAGCCGACGGTCATGCACGGAGATCACTGACAAGAGAAGGAGCATGCCCGTATCATTATTTTGGGTATCGCGAGATTTGGAAGCAAGAGTTGTGGGACCTGAAAGGTAGAGGGGACATAGAATTTGAGCTTTGGATATCTCGAGTTCTTGGGTCACAAAATCATGCTGACTGTTGGATCAAAGGGAAGATTCAGAACCGTCGATTACTATTTGGGGAGGCAGAACATTAAAGTTCGAGCATTCTTTTCAGAACTCGGCATATCGGTGTTTGGAGGTCTGAAGGCACAGAGTGCTTGACCACAGGGACTCGTGAACTGCGACGGCTGATCTCCTGAAGTGTGAAAGGAGATTCGTCGAGGTTTGTTGTGGGTGCATGATCCAGGTGGATATCGGTGGCCACCCACCTTCTCCAACTGGCCCAAAACATGTTTCTGGCAATTTTGGT
>ML785144.1:552106-563614 GCA_009831015.1 Picea engelmannii
TATAGGGTCCCACATATAGTTTATAATATTATATGTTTCCCTCTCATAATTGGCCATCGGAGTAATGAGAGAGGAGTGAATAGTCAAAGGGCGATGGCCTGAGTTGATATAATATTAAATATTATAATAACTTAACACAAATTCCAAAACCTTTTCGGAGCTGACCACTCGGAGTAACGAGAGCGGAGTGAACATTTTGAGTGCAATGGCATATAATATTACACTTAAGGAGATTTGAATTACATGAGATATTATATAATATTTAATATATATTTTAATCCATTTTATTCCCCTATATATATATATATATAATTACGTGAAGATATTTATGCGAAGTCATAAGCCAAGGTGTGTGATTTATATGTTAAATCAAGGTTAATAAATCTGAGTATATTAAAATTTAATTAATTATATTATAATATAATATAATTATTTTATAATATAATTAATTAAATTAGAAGATAATCATTACAAGAATGGTATTTAATTTGATACCAAAACCCTCTTCGAGATGTGGGATTCCCAATGGAAAGAGAGGGAAAACAAATAAATATTATTATTAGGCTAAGTAAAAATGTAATTACGGCGGGTAAATTAGTTTGTGGAGACGAACTATCTGTAATGAGGATTAAATAAATAAATATTGAGAGGTATTTTAAGAAAGTTTTAATTAATAACTTAATCGGTTTATAGGAAATGGAAAAATGCCAATCTCTGGATGAGGGATCCGTTGTATTCTATGGTGATGTAGCGCATTTTGATGGATCCATGTGTCAAGTGGATATTGAGAAACATGTCATATTACAAGACATGTACACAATGTCAACAGTGATGAAGGTGGCAAGCGAGATAAATCTCAGCCTTAGATATCCAAGGTCTTCACATAAACTAAGTGCATTTGGAGCATGAGAAGGGTTGTTAAATGTCGTGCGACTTGGAAACTCCAAAGTAATCAAGGTCATTGGATCTGTAGGTTATATCTATCAAAGTAAAGGTGGTCGGAGAGAGTCTACTGGAGTGGATTAGAAACAATAAATCTACTAGCTCTAATGGGAGGACTTTGATGAAGAAGAAAATCTTCGAACCAAAAAAGAAGGGATTCAGATGAGCTAGGTAGCGAACTCCATGTCAAAACCATGTCAGATGAAATTAGTGACATGAACCACGTGGTTTCCTTGTGGCACTAAAGATGAACTCAATAAATGAAATTCTGAAAACTTAGGACATTGTAACTTTTGATTAAGAGTTCAGTTCTAAACATGGTTATAGTCGTTGGAAATCTCTTGATGATCAAAAGACAAGGGTAGCCTCTAGAAGAGGCTTTGAGATGATTCAGGAAAGCAAAAAATTTAATACCCCATCCTTTAAATGATACTTAGAGGGTTGGGTGTGTTAGATGCAACTGAATTTGTAGGTCCTACTAGATAGAGAAATATTTTATCTTTGGTATTTGAGAGTTACAAAGAATGTCTCAGCCTCTCTCACATGTTCGACACATGTCACCTTGGTAAAGGAAGACTCTTCAAATTCTTACTCTGAACTCTGTGTGGCCAAATAAAGGATTTGAGGAAGTTCAATTTCATGCATTCATCCATAGTGAAACACCTAATTTTTGTTATTAATTTTTTTTAAATGCCACATGTTGTTGATGATTACAGTTGCCTGAGACATTCTCCAGGACACACACTGATTGAGTCGACTTGAGAGAGAGCCCCTGAGATGGGCATGTGATTCCTATCTCATACAGAACTGGAATGTAGTGATGACCTCCTCCTTGCAGAGAGTTGAGAAGAACTCCATATGATTCTCTTATGTAATGTAATGAGAAAGGATATATGTTGAGTTGGACGTGCCTGTGGCTGAGCACAAGGTGAACGTGTGAATTCCCATAGAGCTAGGTGCATTGTCATGAGACAAAGATGAATATTATATATTAGCCTCCTATGAGAAGAGATTTGAGATGATGAAATCGAGATGAATATCTTGTGTAATGCAGTGGGAAAGAAGATATGTTGAGTGAACGTACCTCTGGATGAGCACAAGAGAACGTGATCCTAGTGGCTGAGCACTAGTGAGTGTGGTTCTCCTGTGAGACATAGTGAGATAGAGATATGGACATCCCTATGGATGTGCCCCTAGTGGCTGAGCACTAGTGGGTGTATGAAATCCCTTGCTATATTGTTCAAGAGTTAGACCTGCCTGTAACCCTAATTGTAATGTAAAGGGTAGAGGTCGGCCCCACCTTAATGTAATTGATAATTAATGTAAAAGATAATTAATATGGTTAATATTAATTATATTATGAGATAGAGAGGTCGAACTTGTTGTGCCAATAGACACTTCTGTTAACAGGTCAAATCTAATATAAGTAAAAGTAAATTCCCCATTGAGGAATCATATATTTTGTGTGAGTTTGGAAATTTCAGCAAGTACATCTTTTTGGAAAAAGTCCACACCTCTCTTGGGCACTAGTCTTCTAGGGTTTGCAAGCACCCTCTTGTGTGCTAGGTTATATTGGTGGTAAAGGTCTTTCTCTTGAAGATTATAAAAAAGGATTTGGTTGGGTTTTCTTCCCTTGTTGAAAAGGGTTTCATAGGATACTTCAAGTGTACTTGTGCATGGTGTTTCTTCTTGGGATCTTGGTAGCTGCAACATAATTGGTTATGGTTTAAGTAAAATGCTAAAATGGAATGAACATCATTCTTAAACCTTGCTCATTGCAAAATCAACACTTCTCAACTCCATGTTGAGTAGAGATGATCTAGATTATTTTCGGCACGAAATGAGAGAGGAGATATAATAAAGAAATGCACAGAGATATCGTGAATATCCAATAATATAACATAAATGTATCAGATATGAAACTATAAACATAGATATACAGTAATACGCGATTTTTATTAATGAAAGCAATGTACACAGATTGTAAAAATATAGAGTGAAAGACTCGCTATAATGGTGGCAGCTTATCTCTCAGAAGAGATGTGATGGCTACTCGCATTCGCAAGAAGATGATTTCAATGAGGCTCTGAAGGCCTTTTTACAATAATCAAGAATTCCAAAAAACATAGACATACAAAACCTAACCCTAGGAGATGAAGCGCCAAAAGTCATGTCGGCCCCATTTGTGTAAGTTAGTACATCAACTTCCCAGGGTCGTAACTTTTGCATATGATCTTCGTTTTAGGCGCATGATAGCCCGTTGGAAAGGTATCATCAAGGAGATTCATTTTGGAGTAAATATTGAAGGAACTTCCATATTGCTCCCCATTTTCCCAAAAACATCGTTTATGGCCTCAAAATGGCCCTCGAAGTTACAAACTGCTAAAATAGTAAATTACCAAAATTACCAAAAAAATGTTGAGCCAGTTGAAAAAGGTGGATAGCCACCAATATTGACCTAAATAAACAGAAGAAATTACACATATCCTTCATAATGTGATGTAGAAAAATCATAATAACATAATATTTAGAAATTCTAATATAATTTCTCCATGATTAAATCATAATACATAAATAAATTGCATATTTGAAAGTAAACATAGATTTAAAGTAAAAGTGATCCCATTCTATATAGCAATATCATATGACACCACTATATTGTTTTCTTTGTTTTGTAGTTTGGATAATGGTTTATTATTATTATACTTTCAAATTTATTGGAAATAAATAAATGTATTCCAGTATTCTTTCAGTGAAATGTTGACTAGATATTTACTAAGTCAATAATATATTAAAAAATTAAAATAAAATAAAATTTGATTAATAGTATTATCAATATATCAGAAAATTTGATTAATTAATTTACGTTTCATGGTATAATACTGAAATAAGTGAAATAAATAACAAGTAATTTAATAAGCATGTCTTCTAATTTCAATATACTTTACTCAACCTTCATGTGGGGTCTCGGTTCAAAATTAGTTGAACCGGGAAGGTTTGTCGCACATCTACATCTTTGATTACCACTCTATCTACCTCTCCCACTCTAGCGGTGGGACAAGTTGGAAAACAAACCCATGAATTTTGTGTCAAACTGTAAACTTCAATCTCCCTCCCAAAGCGCTCTTTCAAGTACATGCGATCCCCCATTTCAACGCACTCACAAGTATTGTCAAACAATGTTGTACGTCTTTTGTGAATCTCTCTCCAATTTGGGGTCTACACCTCCTTATCAAACTCTCACAAAATCACATTACCAGAAATTCCCAAGCAGCCCCAACAACTGTCATATTTTGTCATATTAGGATTGAAGTTAAGAAAGGAAGATGAAGGATTTAAAATGGATCCCACTTTGTTTTAAAAGTTGGTAGGCAATTCTATGTATTTGAAAACAATAAGGCGTGATATTATATATGGAGTGAGTTTGATTTCAAGATTCATGGAAACTCCAAAAAAATCTTATTGGAAAGCAAATAAAAGAATTATGAGATAAGTAAATGGAACAAAATACTTTGGAATTATGCATTCTACTTTAGAAGATTTTAGACTTGTTTGAGCTTTGTTTTTGAAAGTCTGAAGAAGTTGTTGGAGCCGAAGCTGAAGCTCTGCATAGTATTGTATTTTGTAATAACGCACAACACCCAAGTTGGTAATACAAGTATTTGTGTGTTGATATATTTATGATTTGTGCACATGAATGATTCTAAGTTCTTTTGCATGCAAACACTTTGAAAATTGCAAGCTTAAGTAGGTTTATATGTTCTTGAATCTACACTAAAAATATATATGTGGGCTTCTTAGAGTGAGTTAGATCCTAGAGATTTATCATGTCCATAGAGACATCAAATTGAAATGTTTTAATTATAAGAATTTTTTTACTTTCAATTACACTCTCTCTATATAAAGTTGATATAAAATTATTTCACTTAAGGTGGATGTTAAAATATTCTTTTAAATGTCACATGTCAACCTCATAATATTAAGAAGCATAGAAGTAGTACACATCTCCTTCAATTCAATTTGGGAAGTAGAAAACACCTATTAATCCAAATCATAATTTTTTTACTCTCAATTATTCAAAACAAAAACAATAATGAAAAACCATAAAAATATTATAAAAAATAACATAATCAATATATAAATAAAACTAATTTTAATATGTATAACCAATATATCATAACATTTAAATAATGTATTCATTATATATAATTATATTATTAATGAGTAATAAATTTGAATAATATTCATTATATAATAAAACTAAATAATTTATTTATTATATATAACTATATTATTAATGAGTAATAAATTAGAATATTTTATTTAATATTCATTATATAGTAAAATAAGATTTATATTGTAATTTATACTAAAATTAAATATGATTAAGGGTATTTTCAATATATCAGGAAATTTGATTAATCCATTTACCATTCATGAATGTATCAGGAATTTCGATTAATACATTTACCATTCATAAATATATCAGGAAATAGAAATGAGTGAAATAAAAACAGGTAATTTTATAAGCATGTCTTCTGATTTCAGCAGAGTTTACTCAACCTTCATGTCGGGTCTCGGTTCAAAAATAGTTAGAACCGGGAAGGTTGGGCGCACATCTATATCTTCGATTGGCACTCTATCTACATCTCCCACTCCGGCGGTGGGACAAGTTGGAAGAAAAGACCATGAATTTTGTGTCAAACTGTAAACTTCAATCTCCCTCCTAAAGCACTCTTTCAAGTACACGCAATCCCCCATTCCAACGCACTCACAAGTTCCGTCAAACAGTGTTGTACGTCTTCTGTGAATCTCTCTCCAATTTCGGGTCTCCGCCTCCTTATCCAACTCCCACAAAATCATGTTCCCAGCAGCTCCCGGTCTTCGCTTATTCAGCTCCTCCAAATAAACCATTCTCCTTTGAAATTCTGGCAACGAAATCCCCACCAGCAATAGAATCCGACACCCGCATAAAACCAACTTAATGTAGTATACGATGTTCCTGAATGTAGGCAACGGCACAAAGAAGAACGTCCCGTCTCGCATGTTGAAACCCACCAGAAGATTATCCTCAGCTAAACAATAGAAGAAGCCTTCGCAAAAAACCATTATTTTGTCACTGAATCTCAAATACCTCCACAAGACTCCGGCCACTGTCCATTCCTTCTCAGCAGAATCGTAGATCTCCACTATCTTCTGTCGATGACGCGGAGAGTAGCCCAACGCAACCACTTTGTAACCATGTTCCCCTTCCTGCACGATGCCTCTCAACTTAAAATTATCACAATTTATGAAATTCATGGGTGGAAGTATCAACAAGTTACCTGTGAGGGGATTGCAAACATATGTGAAGGGGGTGGAAACCTGGCCAATCAAGAACAAGCCTGCGGCAGATCCCAGGTAACTAAAGGGATGGGAATTTACGTACCAGCGACCATCAAATACAGGTTCTACTTCTCCCTCTAGAAAGGAAAGCGAGGAAAGGGATAAACATGGCATATTCCAATTCCGTGTGAACAACGAGTATGCAGAGAAATGACCCCTACTGTCTTCCACATCTCCCACCACCAGCCATGGTTTCTTGTTTGGAGGGGCCAACGCCCATTGATTAGTGATAAATCCTATTGACGAAAACAGTGTGTTCCATTGTTTGCAGACAATGGAAAATCTATAGAGGTATTCCGCTTGCAGATATGCCAAAACCTCTTCAATCAAATCATCTGGGAATTCACAGAAGTGTAAGTGCTTCTCCTCCTCAACATTAAAATCGCCCATTTTGGAAAAGAAAAAGTAGATCTGATTAAAAGTTTGTAGAAGGAAAGCTTCACATTACTTATATATCATGTCATCAGCCGCGACTATACAAATCACGCTGGATCTATGAGAGAAATATTATTTTAGCCGCGTTTAATTTGTACGTAAGATTAGCACATCCACATAAGTAGCCGATGGGTAAACGCCGATAGGGATCATCACAAGTAAGTAAATAAGTAAGAGCAGAGCTGTATATTAGGGTTAAGGTTTCAGAATTCATTCATATTACTGTTAGGGCAAGATTAGGGTTAGGGTTTTGGAATTTATTAACAGTTTGATTAGATCCAGTAAGATTATCACATCCATATAAGTAGCTGATGGGTAAAGGTTGATAGGGATATCACAAGTAAGTAAGTAAGAGCAGAGCTGTATATTAGGGTTAAGGTTTTAGAATTCATATTAGGGTTAGGGCAAGATTAGGGTTAGGGTTTTGGAATTTATCAATAATTTGAACAAATCCAGTTAAGAACTTAGGATTAGGGTTTTAGAATTTATGAACAGTTTGATTAAGGGTAAAATTAGGATTAGGGTTTTAGAATTTATGAACAGATTGATTAAATTTAGCTAATCTATAGATAAATGAGTAAATTCAGTTAATCTAATGAATAAATTCAGCTAAGATTAAGCTTAGGGTTTTAGAATTTATGAACAGTTTAATTGAATTCAGTTAATCTATAGAAAAATGAGTAAATTTGGCTAATCTATATAGGGTAAGATTAGAATTAGAATTTTAGAATTTATGAACAATTTGATTAAATTCAGCTAATCTATAGAGAAAAATGAGTAAATTCAGTTAATCTATAGAGAAATAAGGGAAGAGAAATCTCCAAATTTATTTTTTATGGTTTCAAAACTAATCTGATTTAAAACTTTGTTAATTTTTCTTTTTAAAGATGATGAAATTCTTTTCATACCTTAAATTTATAATAGCCTTATATCACAAAATCCTTTGAGAACGAAGATTAACTTGTAAAAACTACTTAATGGTTCGAATCCAGCTACTCTAATTTCAAAAGTGGTACTTTTATCTTCATAAGTTTTGTAATTGAAATTCGCCCTTTTCTATTAACAAAGTTTGACTGTTTTGTAATTGAAATTCACCCATTTCCATTATCTGCACAAAAATTTTAAGTAACTTGTCTTTAAAAAAAACTCTGTATAAACTAACCAAGTGTATCTAATCCCAAAACAAATCTGTAAATGATTTAATTCAGATATCTAATCCCAAAACAAATCTCTGTAAATGTTAATTCAGAATGTTCACTCATTTCGATTTAACTAACACTCATTCTGTGACTTCATCATTCACACAACTAACGCTCGTTCTGTGAGTTCATTATTCACAGGAACCATTAATGGCCGATTGGGCGAAGTTCAATGCAGTGGACGATGTCAATTACATGTCCATGAGGAACAGCTCCTTAATTCTGGCTTCCATAGTACCCACATTGTCGTCAAACTGTTGGTCCAACATATAATAGGACCGATGATGGAAAGTTTTGAAAAGTTAAAAAATTAATAATGTTTTATTAATAATTTGTTTTAAAATATTTATAATTGTTTTTCCATACTTCAAAAGAGGGTGAGAGGGTGTGGATTGGTTAAAGTTTAGAATTTGAAATAATGAGTTGTATGTAAAAGTGGTTTGAATATTTTTAATTCAAGGATTATATGGTTTTAATTTTAGTGGTTTTATGATTATTTAGAAATGCATGTTTATTTGAGGAAAAAGAAACATGTCATTTTTATGTTATTGGTTTATTGAGATTTTCTAATTTTTTAATTATTTAATGAAGAAAATAAAAATAAATACTCACAAATCATTTATTTGGGCTCTATGTTTATGGGTTACCAAATACTGGTATAGTTTATTATTTTAGATATTAATAATTTATGTTTTAGGATTAGTTTTGGGGGTTTTTGCTTCAGTTTTTAATAGTTTTTTTTGCACATGGTTTAATTTTGGTTAAGGAATTAGGGTTGTTAACTAATTTGGGTGAATGGGTGAGGGGTTTTCCATTCCATGGGATCCTATATATATTGTATTGTAAATAATGAAGATGATGACTATGATGAATATAAGAATTAGATGTGTGACTCTAAACACATTGTTGGTTTTAGGGGTTTGGGTTTGGGTTTGAATGTGTGTGTGTGTGTGCACCATTGTATCTTTTGTGTTTTTATTTGTTAAGAATCCATTTGTAGCTACAATTCAAAAAAATTATAGCCATAGTAAAACCCTTTCGGAGGCAACCCCTACAATTCAAAAAAATTATAGCCATAGTAAAACCCTTTCATAAGCAAACCCTTTCTATATGAAGTCCATAGGTCAAACGTTTTTTGATGTCTTTGATATTGTTCATTTGTGCATTCTCCATATAAATTTCTCCCTAAGTGATTCTTCTCATTACTTCTTACTTTAAGTCTTTTCGAATCCCTTTGATGTAGGTATCTTTCAGGGTGGCCATGTGCACTAGTTTTATGAGATAGTTCTCAAGAAATCTTGGGTTTATTTCATTCATTAGCTCTATAACTTGCTTTCTCTAATCTCTATCCCTTTCTACCTTTGATATTCTCAACTTGTTGGGTACTACCTAGTTTAATTCTTCCATCCTTCTCATATCAAGCTTTCCCAAAACATGGTCTACTGAACTCCACAATATGAAGCATGATTTAATAGTAATTTTTACTAGTTCTTCAACATCTTCAGAGGATTATTTCTGGTTGTCGATCATTAATTGTGTCTTTTATTTTTCTATTTTGTTGTATTTGGGAAACTCAAACTCTGGAGGGGCACTTTCATATTTATTTTTTCAGTATATCACTACATGAAAATATCCCTGGGCAAATTGTATGCTATATTTAATCTCCTCCACCTTGTCTAAGAGTCATGTTAACTCATCATGTGAATCATGTATAATATTTAACTCAATTAAGAAGTTTTTATGAGTTTCCCTCAACTCCTCATTAATTATGATGCCTTTTTCTTCTACCACTTTTAGAATATTCAAAATAATTTTTTTTACCGCATGCACCTTTTTTTCATATTCAATCGTTTTTTATCTCTAATGCTCACAGAGAGAAATCTTGTCTTGGTTTTTTTTCTTCAATGTCTCCATCTCCTTCAAATTCATTTCTTTTATTTTTTCTATCTCAACCTAATGTAGTTGATCATGTGTATTATTCTACACCATAAATTCATTTTCTTGTTTCTTCAATTGATCTTCCAAATATGTGACTTTTTATTTATAATTGTCAATTCTATCAATCACCTCATTGACAATGATTAAGTTAGCTCATGTAAATGCATGGAGGGAAGATGATGTTTCATATTCTTCTACCTTAAAGTTATCCTTGGTAATATTCCATATAATACACCATTCAAGAGTCTCTTGAATACTAGTACCCCTTATATTCTTTTTATTTTAGATGGTCTTCTAGAGATTCCATTTTTATATTATTCTAGGAGTTTCTAGAATAATTTTACTTCTTTGACCTTCTAGGGGCTTCTATACAACTCATGAGGGTTCACCAACTTCACAAGGCCATAACTCTCTAACCGTGAGGAGTTATGTAGCGTTCCACATATCACCAAAAATGGCATGAAATGTACTATCCATCTAGAAAAGTATTACCTACAAATACAATGATATTCGTATCTTTATACATCAAACAAACTTTATTCCCTTAACCATACTTGTTGGGGCTACCGGAATTATCTATTGGACTTGCTTCAAGGGTTGATATCAATGGAAACCAACCCAATTAATCAACAATAATTTCCATTGAATTATACATCTTTCTACATGTTCTTTAGGTTGTCCAATTCCTTCATACTTCTCCTCATATCTATGCACATGTTTTGCATCGAATTTGATGCACAGTAACCTCCTGCATTGATACCATTTGTTGATCTTCTCTTTATGTGTACCCCACCAACAAGAAGGTGTAGCCTTCAAAGCAATATCTAATACTGGTAATATTTTATTTTCTACTATTTTTAATTTTAAATTCATTAAAAAGTCTTCTAAGTCATTCAAACCATAAAAATTAGGAGGATCTCTTACCTCTTAACCAATCCATATTAGCGCACATATCATTCTAGCACATCTTCTGGTGGATAATTCATGTAATCACTACTTCCATTTCTCCAATATTGTGTCAGAGTCTGAAGCAAAATAACTAATACTCCTCCAACTCAACATTCCATCTGCAGTTGCGATGATGTAATCCTCTTCGTGCATGGTATTTATATACAATTAATTTATACATTCTGTAATAAAATTTTATGTTGCAGATTCCACATACCTTCCTCCTTCTGAGGGATCTAATGGTGAAATAAATCTGTATTCTCCTGACTCAAATTTCATCTTTCTAGTCTTCATATTGATAATATTCTAGTTATTAAAATCTCGGTCTAGACCCAACAACGCTGGATATGGTGGAGTGTTATCTATTATTTCAATCATTTCAAAGTATTCCATTGTGTGCACACCATCTAGATCTACTAGTATCCCCTTGTTGATGGACGAAAATGACCATTCGTCAATTGGAAGAACGAGTCCGATCCGGGGTTGTCTAAATAACCCAAGTCGTTTGGTATAACTCGTTCTGACGGGTTTAATGGCTCCGTTGGCCAATCTAAAAGTCCTAGAAGAAACAAATAAAATAAATAAAAGAGCTGAAATAACTAACTAATTACTAAACACTATATATATATGTACATATGTTCTAATGTAACTGTAGTAGTTG
>ML785145.1:4704-29842 GCA_009831015.1 Picea engelmannii
GAAAACAAATTATACCCAATGAAAGTAGATTCAATTTTAAAAATGTTGGTATCAATTCTCAAACTAAATTCTGAGTATTTGTAGGAGTCCGCTACCTCCAAATATGAAGTAAGATGGAGAGAATTTGCAGTTTCCTGCAAACAATCCCATTTTCAAGTTTTCGGCCGAAATATTATTTCGGCCAAAACCTAGTTTTTAACGAAATCCGTTAAAAATAAACGTTTCGGCCGAAAAGTCTTTCGGCTGAAATATGCTTACCACGGGAAATTAATTCATCCAAAAAACATTGTACACAAATTTTGAGGGCACCGTTAAATTTGACGTGAAAATTTTCGGCCAAAAAAGATTTCGGCCGAAAGCAACATTTGTTCGGCCGAAAAATTGCCACTAGAAATTTTGGAGACCAAATTGTCACGAAAGTGTTACCCAGATTCATGATTTTACCCTTAGGTATGTTTTTTGTTCCCATTATCAATTGTATTAGTGAGGACTACCATGAATTACATACTAAGTGGTTGAGAGGCTCACCAACATGCTGGAATAATAATCATATTAGGTACCAAAGCTATAACCATGTCATGAATTTTAATAGGAAAACACATAGTATTATGAATGCAATACAATAACTATGAATTCTCATGTTTGATATTGTTAGTGAAATGGAGTACGTGAATATGAAAAATGATAGATTATCTAATTTCAAAGGAAATGGAATTATGGTAAGTGTCAGAGGAAAATATAACAAAACAAATTGCATCATGGCAAGTTTGGGATAAAAATTTGAAAATTTTACATTTTTAAGGGTGTTTTTTGAATTACCCTTTTAGGACACATTTGAAACCCTTGAAAGGGATAGGAAAGGTTCAATTTTGATCATTGGTTGTAAATAAAATGAATATAAATGAGTGATTATGGAATCAACAACAATGTTACCAACCTCTTCATTCTTGGATTAACAAGTTAATTCTAAAACTCCTTTCATGCTCGGTACTTGCTTTCCTCACAACCCATTTCCCTTCTTCTCTCTTGTGTTGGTGCTTTACATTAATTTCATTAGAGTAAGTATGGCCTAGGTTATTTTATTCCACATAGAAAGATGCTTGCTATGCTCTTATTCAAATTTTAGTCACATTGAACCTTTATTTCTTCTCAATTACATTACATATCGACAATTTGATGCTAAGTATTAATTAGGACCAAGTTGCAAAGTATTATTTTTTGATACATAGCCATTTGTATCATTACATCTTGTCCATTTTGATTTGTACTTTAGGATATAGCTCTTATTTTAAACAAGGGTTGCATGACAGCGCAGTCCTTGCCAAGTTAGTTGGGAAATATATGCTCAACAATGAAACTTAATATAATTAAATGCACAAACATTTTTTACGAAAGACAATAATTAAACAATAGATAAAATACAGAAGAATAGTCGTTGAATATGCAATTGATTTTTACTTTAGTTGTTGAGTATGCATTTGAAGAATAATATAAAAATTATGGCATCTTTATTGCAAGATGTGATAGTTGTGCGAGGGGAACAAGAGATTCAAAAATAAATAATAGAATAAGTAAATCTTTGGTTTGACTCTACCTATTGTGTGGAAGTAAATGTGTGCGAATATAAAGGAGAACGTTGAAATTGTGGAAGCTTTAGACATAAAATTCAGTGAAAAGTGTGCATAGGCTAACATGTGCAAGAAGCAAAAGGTGTAAAGTTCTCTGCACAAAGTATCTGATTTAGCATTGGACTATGCAAAAATTAATAAAAACAAAAACATGCAACATAAAACTTAGTAAAAAACAATATGTGGAGGCTAGGATGTGCCAGAAGCAATGTAAACATGTAAATTTATTTAAGGAAATAAAATTCTTTATAATTTCATAAAAAAATTATATTCAATGATCTTATATAGGAAAATTTTACATTTAACACGCAAGTTAAAAACCTTTGTAAACTATACTAAAATTTACTATTTAACGCGGAAGAATCAGAAAGTCAAAACAATAAACTTGGTAAAAATCAATATGCGGAGGTGAGTATGTGCAAAAAGTAATGTGAATTGTGCCAATGTCGGCATTCACTCAAAGAAATGTAAAGTGTGTAGACGATGGCATGTGTGAGAAGAAAAGGACATAAATTTCTCCGCACAAAATATCAAATTTAGCATCTGACTATGTAAAAAAAACAAAAGAAACATGCAACATAAAACTTAGTACAAAGAAATATGCAAAGGCTAGGATGTGCCAAAGGCAATGTAAAGTGTGTCGATGCCAACGTTCGCTCAAAGCTATGTAAAGTGTGCGGAGGATAGGATGTGCGACTGTGTGAGAAGCAAAGTGTGTGTAGTTGTCCACATATGACATACCATTTAACATATAACTATGTAAAAACATCTAATATAAACTTTTTAAAGGGCTTACGGAGAGGAAATGTAGAGGGCATCGAGCCGAGCATGTGCGAGAAGCAATGTGAAGTGCACATAAGCTAGGATGTGCGTGAGACAATGTGAACTATGCACAACTTAGGATATGTGGAAGGCATGTGCGATTGAGTTTCTTGTACAATATATGTTTCTTGTGAAAACCCTTGAAATTGTCAGTAGTAGATCAAGAAATTGTTATTGGCATGGCGGTTTCTTTTTCCCGAAGTTCAGAAAAGAAAATATGCATATGACGGAAGACACGAAACAAATTCCAAAAGAAATATTATTGTCAAAATTCTAGTTTAATAGGAAACATGGTTTTTCAACCAAAGATTAAAAGAGACAATGTACAAAGAACTGAATAGATGAAATACAATGCAAAAGCAAAGGAATTGCCAATGTTCCATCTTATTAGGAAAAATGGTTTTGTAAATAACATAAATGGAAAACAACACTATGTAGGAAAGTGTTGATCCAATGGAAAATGTTCAATGGAGCAAGGCAAATGCTTTTGCAATTTTTATGTGATTTAAATGGAGCAGTGTAAATTTTTACTATAGATAATTAAAACGAAATGTGACAATGTAGTTGGTTTGTTAAGTAAACATTCACAAATAAATCAATATTAGAGAAAGGACAAGGTTTCATTCTATTCAGTATTCACAATACACTATAAAATTAAAAAATGATACCATAAAAGTCAAAATAGCATTTTGAAGAATGAAAGTAAATATCCACATATGTAGAGAACTTAACATGATATTTCATGATATTTCATTGAAAAATGAAACACAGGGAGAACATAGTTGACTATTCAGTTTAAAACTCAAAGGGTTGAAAACTAGTGGCCATATATGCGAAAACAATTCTTTGGAAAGAACAAAAAAATATGCAGTTGTCTTTTACATAATTCTGATGAAAAATAAGTCTAAAAGTCAAAATAGCATTTTCCAGAATCAAAGTAAACTATCACATATGCACATAACTTAACATGATGTTTCATTGAAAAATAATAAAGAGTGTAAGCAGACTTGAAAATTCAGTTTTAAAATCGAAGCCTAGAAAATTAGTAGCCATCTATGCTAAAGATTTCTTCGGCAAGTTCAAAAAATATACAATTGTCTTTTAAATAATGTATATAAAAAATAAATGCGTTTGTCCAAATGGAATGGAATTGGGGCTCTTGTGGACTAGTAAATATAAGAGATACCTCGAAGAAAGAGATAAACATAGTTAGAAAGCAATGTTAAATTTGCAGAGGACATAAAAAAAACAATTTTCACCAATTACCAAGTTAGCAAAAGAAAAGGATAACATAAGTAGATGCAAAAAATAACCTACCTACCAAGAAGAAAATATTCCGTTAATCTAGTTAGCCCTTTGTTGATGTGTATCTTCCTTCATAACATTTTTTTCTTTGGGATTTTATTGAAGAAACTGTCTGTGGTGGCTATTCTGGGTTAATAATCTATTTCAAGGCGTACTTAAAACAATTATCAATATGGTTATTGATTGGTGGTATGGTGATTTCTTTCTTAACTTGAAGTGCGAAAATGTTCTCCTCTATTTCTTTGCATTCCATTTGCAATTGTTTAATGGCTAACAAGTGCTCTTCATTGTCATTGACAAATGTAACAAGCCAATATTTTAGTTCTTCTTCAAAAAACTCCACGAGGTTGTCGAAGTCAACAACCAATGGAGTCTTCATTACCTCCAAGTGACTATCAAGCTCCTCTTTAGTGATCATCGCTGAATTTATGAAAAGTTTTGGACCCTGCACTTCTTTAGCAACATCAAATGCTTTTAAAAATTCATCGCCTCTTCTTTCATCGATTTTTTCACAAGAATCAATTGTATCTTGTAGCATTTTTAATCGTTCTTCCCAACTCACATTTATTTTCTTTATTCTATTGCTATTGGGAATTCCTTGTTCTTTTCTTTGATGGTCATTGATACTATTCACCCATGCAAGGAAAGTGTTTAACTCATTTTTGCAGTAGGATTCATCATGTTGCAAGTCTCTTTTCAAATCTCAAGTAAAACTTGAAATCCTTTGTGAAAGATCACGTAGACTGGTGCTAAATTCCCATGTTTGTCTAATTGTATCTAGTCTTTTTTTGATGTTATCAACAACATAGAGTCTGGATCCATTCAACAATTGAAGGGATTTCCTGATTGTCCTTGAGGTTCCTGGAGTACTTGGAGGAGTATGTTCTGCTAAAAGTATGGCCATTGGCTGTGGAAACAATGGTATGGGAATAAGTGCCTCCTCAAGTTCAATTATTCTTCTTTTCAATTTAATGGTTTGCAAATTTTGTTTTGAAATTGATTTTTCAAGAGAATCTCCTGTGGAGTGATGAAGTTGCATGAGTTCAGATGGTGCAACTCTTGATACATCGACCACTAACCTTAATTTCTGTACCACCTTTTTTTGTTTGAGATTGACCCTGTCTATCTGCAAATTATTTTCGTGCCTCTTGTATTGAGTATTGTGCAGTGTTAAGGACTGGTTGTCAAAGAACACGGGTTCCTCTATTGCGAGGTCCTATGTAATTTCTTGTCTTTTGGTAATCCTCTAGGCTACCCAGTCCCGTAGCTTTGTGCTCTTGATTTCCATAACTTTGAGATTTCTTAGACTACTTGTATCTTGCGAATTGTCTCTATTTGGTCTTTGTTTCCTTTTTTTCTACGACACTATATGTTCTCTTTCAAGGTTTGCATGAGGTGGTTTCTATCCACCATCATCTCCAACAGACCCGTCATTATTCTCTTCTTTGTTTAACTTGTGTTGTTCTTCTTTTTGCTCAGAGTAGGAGCTCTTACGTAACTAACGATTAGAAGAATACTGGACATTAGCATTTTTTCCCCTTTGTCTTGGTTATCCCTGGATTTTGGTATGGTTGTTGTACCTTATGAATGCTAAATGTCGTGAGAACACATCCTCAGGATCAAAACCGCATAGGGGTTGTGCCTCTTTTATATTAACAAATTAAGTCTCTCTGAGACTTATTTCAGATGTGCTATATTCTTAACCATTGTGTCCCCAACTCGAAGAGGCAATGCAATGGATTTATTTTTCCTCTTTCTGTCAAATAGAATACACCAAGATTTATACTGGCGAAATTTTTTTGCAAAAAAATATATATCGCAAAAAAATATAGGGAGTAGAAGCATGCTTTCTTGAAAACCATACAAGTGGATGTGAGTATGGTTTTTCTCTTGAATGCAAATTCCCTTTCCCTTAAGAAAATATTCAACTTCCTAGCTTATTCTCTTGGGATTTTCCCCGACCAATATGTGTCTGAACTCTTTAAAAAACTTATCTTGAACAATGCAAAAATTGAATGGTGCTTTATGTTTGCATAACATTGGGTGATATAATTGAAATGGTTTTTCGTATAGCCTTGAAAGGGAGAGTGTCAAATAAATTGCAAAAGACAATTGAGAATACCAAATATACGATCGTGAAAAATATTTGAGTGCTAAAGTAGTTACTTAACTGAAAAAATGTTCATTCGATATGACCTCTGCTCAATTAAACATGGCATTCTTGAGAAACAAAAAGTACAGTGCATACAGAGTTGACTTGGGTACGTGTGAAGTTGAATCGCAACCAGTGACATGGGTGGAGAGACATGAAAAGTATCGATATGGTTCTAGCAGAATGGTTATATCGATTGCTAAAAGGTCGGTCAACATGTTTGTAGAAGGTATCAAAAAGTCTCTCAGTACATTGGAGCTTCCCACCTAAGAAGCCAGGAAGGTGTCTGCATCGACAAGATAAAGATTTTTATTTGTAGATGGAAGACATAACATTTTATTGAACATTTTCGGAGTAAGGACAACTTGATTTTTTCTTTTCGTTGTTACTTTAATCATCCTTGTCCTTGAATCGAACCTTTGAAAACACTAGATTATGAGTTCTTTGAAGTCGAAGAATTCAGGAACATAACCAACATTGACCAGTCTTATGGTCCAGAGTCTATCATTTTTCTTTTCTTCTGGTGACTTGTTCAAGAACCACTGGTACGAGGTAGAACAATGGAAATTCTTGTCTTCCTTGGCTAGTGAATTGGCAATATCATTGTAAAAGGGATCCTTCCTTCCTCTATTTTCCATAGTGTTTCTTTATCAATGAACTTTGGTATAGGTGAACCTTGAGAATAATATATTAGCAAGGTCCAATTGCTTTAAAGTGACCTACATGGTGCATATTCACTAGAAAGGCATTTCCACACATATGAACTATGTTTGAAACAAGGGTAATCATTAATAGGAAATATTATCTAGGTGATATAAAAGCGGTACATTTAATTTGCATGAGTCCTATTACCTAATTGGTCTTCTTTATTGTTAAATCAGAGCAAATCATGTTGTAATAAATGCTTCGGTTATAGTGCAAATTACCTAGCTTGTCAAAATTTGTGTTGTAAAACAATTGGCCTTACAGATGACGGGAATTGTGGTAGACATGGCTATGGCACTTTTACTAAAAGTTCGTTTCAACACGTAAGTTACTTGTATAATATGGTGAGTGATAATAGAGGGCACAAAACAACTCATAGAAAAGTGCCACATTTACTTCGCACAAGTAGTAAATAAATTTCATTTTTTTGCAAATGGTGGAAATTAAAGATGTCATAAATAACTCACTTACTGTGCAAATTATGTAGCTTGTGTGGGTCATATACATGTTTGGAGTGAAAACATGTGAAAGATATAGGTGGGTGGAATCCGAGGATATCTCAATGGAAAAATACTTTGTGCAATGTGAAAAGTGGGGAAGTAAAAAGGATTTTCACTAAGAAATATTCGAAGAATAGTGAATTGGCAGAATAATTTAAACAAGAAATGAATTAGGGTTGTTGCATATCAAGACTCAGTCGATGTGTTATTAGCAGAAAATATTTCTTTTTCTAATTCCAACAACACTGCAAATGTTAGATAAAAATTTCCGCACCATGCATAGCCAATGAATAGTCTTTGCAAAAACATAATCCATATAATAAAGTAGAATAACATTATTCTTTATGCAGAGAAGAGAATGACAAGAATAAAGTAAGAACACTAAGAAAATTTATCATAAAAGTTTGTAAAAATAAGCGGAAAAAGTAAAGTCTTCAATCTGGAGTAAACCTTAAGGAATAAATTATGGTTGTGTTGAGTGCACATATATGATAATAGCAGAGATATCGAGGTGTAGTTTTTTTAATATAAATTGCATCTGGCACATTTAATAAAATTTCATTTCCACACGTAAGTTAGTTACACAATACGACGATGCAGAAGTAGAAACAATTGAGCATACCATATAAAATCGCCATATTTACTTTGCACAAGCGGTAAGTAACTTCTGTATAGTGCATTGACAAGAGAATTTTATACAATTCTGGATAGTCAAGAAACATTAACACCAAACTATTAATTTTTTAGATATGTAAATGCATTTACTTATATACATATATTAAAAAAATAAGTACATAAAGTGAACAAAATGTTGTTATGCATATGATTAACTTCAAAAATATTGTTAAACATATATATCTTCCGCCCTGATATATCTTCGGCACAGAAATATCGTCTAGACATAGATATCTTCTGCACATCCACACATGCATATGTTCAAGACAACTAACACTTGGTATAATTTGAATTCTTTTTCATATAGTTCATATCATCTAACCTGTGGCAGTGTTGCACTTTAAAACTTCACACTTCCAATAGTTCCATCGCACATATTATGATCAACGATGTAATTTTCATGCTAGTCGACTAATCTGTGGAAATTTTATTCTATAAGATCCCCCCAATCGTGCAAATATTTTCTCTATGACCATATCTTCGTACTCTACATTAGTGTTCGTTGTGCAGAGATATACATGTGCGGAGGTGCATAAGCTATATGTGTGTGGACTAGATGTCTATGGTGAAGATGCATTTTATTTACTAAGTGTTCATTGTGCGAGGATATATCTGTGCAGAGGTGCGAAAGCTATATCTGTGGGGACTATATGTCCGTGTTGAAGATGTATAATTAACTTTTATTTTTAATATACATATATATGTAAAAAACATTCTGTTAAGCATATGCACATGCATAACAATGTTCTATTATTGATAGAATTGATACTATTAGACTAAGTGTTTACTGTGCGGGGATACACATGTGCTAAGGTGAAAAATCTATATGTGTGTGGATTATATGTCTATGCTAAATATGTATAATTAACTTTTATTAAATTAATAAATAATTATTAATCTTTTAATTATTTGTATAGGACTATATTAAAAAAATTAAAAATCGTTTTTACACCAACTAATAAACATCATTATCAAATACTATGTGATAAAATTTAGTCACAATTTCTATCATTTACATGCATTTAAATCACTTACAAAAATAACTACATTGTTTTTATGTATTTTATTTACTAAGTGTTGGCTATACAGGGATATACTTGTGCGGAGGTGCAAAAACTATATGTGTGTGGACTATATGTTTGTGTTGAAGATGTATTTTATTTACTAAGTGTCTGTTGTGAGGGAATATACCCGTGTAGAGATGCATAAGCTATATCTTTGCAGACTATATGTCTATGTTGAAGATGTATAATTAACTTTTATTTTTAATATATGTGTATATGTAAAAATCATTTTGTTAAGAATATGCATATGCATAACAATATTCTTTTATTGATAACATTGATAACTACTAGAGTAAGTCTTGGATGTGCGGAAGGTGAAAAAGCTATATCTATGCATAATATATGTCTCTATCGAAGATGTATCTATGCACACAATATATATGTTTAACACTTTAAATTTCTTCCTGCATATGCTAACCTCCCCACTGAAAATTTCACTTATTTACTAAGTTTTACTCCAAATTGAACAATTTACTTTTTTACTTATTTTTACAAAGTTTTATACAAAATGTTTTTACTTTTTTTTACTTTATTCTTATGATTGTCCTCTTTGCATAAAAAATAATGTTATTTTTATTTATTACATGAATTATCTTTTGACAAAGATTACTCATTACCTATACATTTAGTTATATTAATTTTCATTGTTGAACATATATTTCTCAACTTTAAGAATATAGAGGCCACCAACCAGTGGCATAGAATGGCTTCTTCACCAAATTGATCGAGTCTTGGTCAAAATTTTCAACTTTCTGTAAAACTGTCCAAGTCTTGGCGACTCTAAGAAATCCCTAGAGACAAAAACAATCTTCTATTAACCTAGACACATGATAATTTTGTTAATATGATCCCATAATGCTATGGGTTTTTACCTTCTCTTTTTAATATTTCATTATATCTTAGGATGTGGAAGAAATACAATTTTTGCATGATGTAAATTAAAATATTGTCAATTGATTAACATAATTTTCTTGTGATACATACAATTGTTGCTTGTCATAGATTTGTAGTGTGGTACATATCCAATATATATGGATCAAGAGCAGTTGTTGCGACATGAATCTCCAATTCTGCTTCACAAATGCTTCAGGCTTCCCAATGAAAGAAATAGATAAGGAACCTTAGTCTGGTCGGGGCAACTAGTCATGCAAGGGAGTTTAGTGAAACAAGGAGAGCTAGTCAATCTAGAAGATTGTCACATTCATCTAGATCTAGTTAGGGTGGAGATCATGGTATATATGTTTATATGCGCATGTTAAATTGTGTGCATAATTGCATATTTATATTGGTATGTATACAATATATATGGATCGAGAGGATCCATTGCGACATGAGTCTCCAATTATCCCTTGCAAATGTTTCAAGCGATCCATTGAAAGAAATAGAGGGACAAGGAACCCTAGTCAGGTAGGGGAAACTAGTCATGCAAGGGAGTTTAGTGAAACAAGGAGATCTAGTCAGTCTAGAAGATTGTCAAATTCATATAGATATAGTCAGGCTGGAGATCAAGGTATATATGTTTATATGCACATGTTAAATTGTGTGCATACTTGTATATTTATCTTGGTACATATACAATATATATGGATCAAGAGGAGTTAATACAACATGAGTCTCCAATTATTCCTTGCAAATGCTTCAGGATGTCTAATGAAAGAAATACAAGGATGCCAAGTCCAACAGGGACCCTTGGATGTATAGGGATCCATATCTCGTTAGGGACCCCTAGTTCGACAAGGAACCCTAGTCAGGTAGGTGTAACTAGTCATGCAAGGGATTTTAGTGAAATAAAGATTGTATCCATAAAGTTAATCTCTTTTTAATGTTCCAAATCTTTACATATATAATGAAGAGGAACCTTTGCAAACAACGAGATCTAGTTAGTCTAGAAGACCGTCAAATTCATCTATAGCTCTTCAGGCTGGAGATCAAGGTATATATGTTTATATGCACATGTTAAATTGTGTGCATACTTTCATATTTATCTTGTTTTTATAATATTTGAAATAGATAAAATTCATTGTACTTGATAAATTTCTTTTTAGATGCATCATTCAATAGATCATCAAGAGAAACAACATTTTGAAAGAGAGCACAACAATTTGCATGTGGTGCTTGAGCTGATCCATTGCATGATGGATCAATGTGATATTTTGCTGGTGATGATTTTAGGGAATTTTTTTTTGGGGTAATTTGAATATACATTTGTCCCCGTTGCATAATTATAGAGCACGTGACAAACAATTTAGTTATCAAAATCAAAATTAAATGAATATGAAATATGGAAGTTAGGACATAGAATAAGATAGGGAATAGGTAGAACGATTATGAGAGTAGGGAAGATCAAAGAGGAGCATTGGTTTGTTGGGCTATGAAAATAGAGTCAAATGGTAGTAGAAAGCGGAAGGGGGAAGAGAGGATTTCTATTAATATGTTTTCCCATTAACTGTGTTTTTCATTTTTTTGTTTGTTTCTCCTTCTAGATTTTTATTTTTCCCCTTTCAAATTTTGTATGTTCAGATGAGAGAAAAAGAGATTTGTGCAAAGAACAAAAAACTGTAAAAACAATTCATAGATAATGGAGTCATTGGGATGATGGTGACCAAGGAGAAGGAGGCCAATATGTATTTATATACAAGTTACAACGTTATAACACAATTCCTAAGTACATTAGCCAATTGACATTAACTATATATTATAAAATCACTGTGCACAAAATTTTCGAAAAAATAAATACATTAGAGAGCTCAGGTTGCTTCAAGACCAAGTGCATTTAATTTGCACCAATTCTAAATCACTGTCCTTTTCTTCTAAATTAGAGAAAAATAAACTCCCCAAAAGTGACTGGGCCTTCCTCCATATTACCTAGCTTGTCACAACAAAGTGCAGACGTGCATAAGCATAACAACTCATGAGCATGTATTTCCTAAGCACAAGGGTAAAAAATAGAGAATGTTTTTATTATGCCTACCACATCCCTGAACCCAATGCCAAGGCACAAAACCAATACATATGTGCACTCGTAAAACATATTGGTAGAAAAATGTTGTGTAGAACCAAGAAGGTGAAAAATTGCAAGTGTGAACATGCAAAATCACAAGTGCGAACGTGCAAAATCACTACAATGCAAGTATGCTAGAGATTTGGTAACAATTCTCTGCACGAGAATTGAAACAAACGAAATTTCTAGCGTGTCAGGAAAAAAAATTGTACAAAGCATGAAAGACACATATATGCGGGATGTAGACAAATCGTCAAAGAAAATGAACCATAAAACCATTATAGTTGCATATGTGGATATCAATACATGTGCCTTTCTACACAACATGGAGCTATATCTTCCGCACTTCCGCATTTCACACATGTATGATGGTCGTGCAAGAAATACCTAGTCTATTTTCAATACATGTGCAAAAAATATGTACACCGGACCATAGTGGACTGCCACACTTCTGCATTTCCAATAATTCTGCTCAAGGATTTAAAATGCATTGGAACAACAAAAAAAAATGATTTTCGGAAGCCATATCTTTCGTAATTGGGGATTTCATAGAGGTCATTTCGCACAAGAATGGAACCCTTACAAGAAAGGATTAGTATATTGTTAACACTTGTGCACATAATTCATAGATCTCATTGCACCAACATGGAGAACTTCTAATACTTAAAATAATTTCCAAACAATGCTTTGTTTGCAACCTATCAAATAAATCAGAACTTGCATGTTAATTGATTTCGTGTATATGTAAATTTATGGTTGGTATCAATGTGAAGCAGGAAACATTACTATAGTTTCTATTTGTTCACAATTCTATTCGGTTGGTGATTGCATACACGTTATTGAACTGGGACATGGCAATATAAATTTTTTATTTAGAAATCCTGGCAACCAAGTTATATTAACTTTTTTCTTTGCAAAGCATGAAACATATTTCCTGGAATATGAATTAAATATGGTAGTTATATTATCATGTTTTCAATGGTTTAAAATGCACTGGAATAGTATAAGAAAACAATTGAATGAAGCGGATGGAAATAACAATCTAGAAACATATATGTTGTGTTCAGAGAGAACTGGGAAAAAATGGTATGGAAAGCTTGTATAGTTCTTCCAGATCTGTAATAATTGAATTGAAGCTGGAAACTTTTCACAATGTCTGAAGTATATAAATCTTAGTTAAATAGTTCAATTGGCTATGAGAAAATAGTTTAACTATGAAAATTCAATACAAGGACAATGCAATGTTAATAATGGGAAGTAAATACTTTGGATCCAAATTGCATACATAATGCAAATGTTATTTCTTGTATGAGAAATACATAGATAACATCTATATACAATGTATATATTGTATGAATACATATTTAGATCAATTTAACAAACAATTAAATCAAGACAACACAAATGGAAAACAATACATAGAACTCATTGCAGATACAACACGACAATGATTTTGTTTACTGTCTATGTGACATGTGGAGCCACACTCTATTGTTCAATGTAAATTTTCCATGCACTCGAAAATTGCATGGCATATAAACATTACTTGGAATTTTGTTTTCAAACATATTTCATATGGCATTTATGTCAAGCCAAAAAGAAGATCGCATGCAAGAGAATTGTAGATTGCATAGACAAGTTGAAATGGAGTGGAATATGCATTTGCTAGTGTCAATGTACCTTGAGCCTATTTGGACTTGTTTACACAGTACAAAATTCAATAATTTAAACTATGTGTGTGTGTGTGTGTGTTTAAATAATCTTGTATACAAAATTCTTATGTAGACTTGTGAAACTATACTTACAACTTTTGTTGTTGCAACTAGTATTTCTAGATCTTTCATTGCTTCTCCTGTCAGTTGTGTCACAACTATTGATTGTGTTGTGTGCAAGACATTTTGTTTTGCATCTCCTATCCTGGTTATATTTTTAAGTGTTCATATGTCTCAAACATCTACAATTGATATATAGAATACTACAAGCGTCATATAATTTTACTTGAGATATATTAGCATAGAAACGATCGAGTGTTGACCATGGAAAATCATGTCATTTCCTTGTCATTTTTTTTAATGTTCAGATCCTCTATCCAAAAAATATTTTGACTTGCAAAGCTACATAGTCATATAGAAATTACGTGAAATAAACAATATGAACAACAATTTTGATATATTTTTTTGGCAAACTACACAATTTACATTCTAGTATACATGTGTTTCTAATTGTTACTATTGCACATCAAAAATTGCTTCACATGTCAGTTCTTTTGTTCCACTTGGATCTGCAACATTCATTGATTCGATTCCAGGTATTGCTACTTTGCTTCAACTGAACATAACAATTTCTAAATTGCATAGTTGCATGATCCTATTTATTTTTGATGTATAAAACATAGACCTTATAGATATGTGCCTATGTCTTGGTTGTTGTCGGGCTGCTTAGATGAAAAAAGATAGCCTATGGGTCGAACAATGAAAAACCCATACTTTGACGAACATAGGTCAAATTCATTGTCAAGTATTAAAGAAATGCATGAGCCAATGAGGCATCGTGCCCGATTACAATATGAAGGAGATATCCAAGTAGATATTATGTATAGTTGTAGATCCATTAATAGGACAACACCGGCTAGAGTCACACAAGGAAACAACTGAAGTTGACAGGTCAACTAATTTACAGATATTAACCAACATGTAAAGAGATGGGAAGAACACATGACAATGAACATGATGACATGCTAGCACAAGGGATCCAAGGGCTAGACAACATTTGGAAATATCAAAGTGTCAAGAAATTTGATCCAACCGGATTGCACACATACTGTGGATGTGGGAAGTTATGACATCAGCTTGTGGAAGGGCCATAAACAGTACGATGAATTGTTGGCGTGAGACATAAGAGTAAAGAAACCTAGATCCGAAGTGCAAGGTATCATTGCAGGAATATTGATGCACAGAGTTGGAGAGAAAATGGGAACAATTCGACAACAATTTTTGGTTGTATTCTCAGTTATTTATACAACTTTCCAGGACCATAGTAATCGCAACCAACTCTCATTTTTCCACAAATAGAGCTCCCATCCCCTCCCATTTAAGAAACTCCAAGAGACATTCAATCATCATGTCCATGTATCCCAGGGATTCTGGTTCCATCTTGAAGTACTCACATCCATGGATTTTGTTAATAGGCATGTGATTCAGTAGAGTTCAAGGTCCATGCATATGGATTGTACTCCCAACGTTTCATTCTCACGTCGGTTGATGTTGAGAATGCAAATAATAGGAAGGGGACCTAGTCTACAATTCAAGAGAAAGATACTTAGCCCAACAAAACAATTGCTTGAATTTTTCTTCGAAATTGTTGTGATATGCTAGCTCTCTAATCCGACATGAGTTGTCTATGTCTCCATGGATCAACACCTTTTTTGAAGTCCCTGGATCGATTCTGGGAACTACCCCCTTTGTTAGTTCTAGTTTTCAACGTCTTCCTCATTACTAAGTAAGATAAACGAGATACAAGGATCATTGTGCTCTTGGATATTGGACCAATTAATCGGTGCTAACCATTTCCATCTCCCCGAGTAACTGGGCCAAGTTCTAGTTGTAGAACTTGGTCTATTCATTACTTGGATTTCTGTGTTGCGAGATGAACTATGTTTATCCTTTGCTTCTCTAGAGAAAATCCAAGCATAGAGAGGTCAAGAACTAGGAAAAATGTGGACCAAATAAAGATGCCACCTACAGAGCTACTCCACCTATTGGAAAAGTTTTCTCGGGATGAAACCACATCTCAGACAAATGATTTTCACTTACTCAAGCAATGTCCAGTCATCCAATATATGTGGACAAGTTAACCATCATGGACCAAATGCAGACACTATCCTCTGTTTTTCATTCACATGTCGGCTGACACCGAGAATAAAACTATTGGAAAGGGAACCCAACATACAACTTAAGAGCAATATTCTTAGCGTAGACAAATAGTTGCTTGAACTATGCTTTGAAGGTCCTTTGAAGCTTTATCTCTCTAAAACATTATCTTCTCTCCATGTCACCATATATCAACACCTTTTGTTGAACCAGGTCGCTCCACTCTGGGAACTATTCCTTTTGTTTCTTCTAGTTGTCAACATATTCCTGGTTACCAAGCTTGCTGAGAAAGAGAAGAGGATGATGGTACTCTTGGACATTGGAGACATTAGTTTGTGCTATCCATTTGGAGATTTTGTAGTAACTGAGCCAAGTTGAATTTGTAGAAATTGGCCTAGCCATTACTTAGATTTTTGGGCTGCAGGATGATGCACATCTATCCTCCACCCATTGAGAGAAAATGTAAGCAAATCCAGGTGGATACCCGACACAAATGTCAACCAAATAAAGATGCTACCTCCAGAGCGACTCCACCCATTACAAAAGGTGTCTCGAGATGCAACCACAACCCAAACATATGATTTGCAATTACTCAAGCAATGTGTCACATATGCAATATGCAATTTGGATTCTATACAAGACCATGTACTATGAATATATATTACTATATATACATAATTTTCCAAAAGAAGGTGTTTATTGCATTATTGTTATCATCATACCTCTTGTTTGAAGCCTATTAATGAGTTTCTTCTCTCTTTCTTGCATTTCTTCCATTTCATTTTGATGTCATAGAAGTGCAAGAAATGCAATGAACAGACAAATAAACCCCTATGTCAAAATGGCATGAAATATACAATACCAACAAACAATAAATGAAAACCAAAGAAACGCTACACAAATAAAATTAGGCATATGTACCTTCNNNAACTATTTTCTTTTTATTGATGACCGGTGATAATTTTGATTTATTTCACATTGAACAATGCAAATAGACATGTAAGTGGATGTTAACGAATCACAAACACAATGGGAATTGTCCACGTTTTATTTTTTGTATGATCAGAATCTATTATGGGGCACTTGCTTCTCATGTTCAACATAATTTCTTGAACCAACAAAGAAACACAAAGTTTCTAAATATGTAACAAGAATATGACAACACACTTTGCTTCAATAGGAAGGAAATAAAATTTTGTGGATGTGTAAAAAAAATATGAACATATGAGAATATGTGTTCTGATGTCAATATAATCCAATAGCCTAATGTTCACTATGATTTATGTGCATTTCAAATTGAAAGTAAAAAACAAATTGTATCATGGTCACTCCAATATGTATTTAACCACACATGATAGTTCATTCTTCACATCTAACCACACATGATCAATTAACGTTCTATGCACATGTTTTCTTTGGTCCAATAATAAATGTAGATTTTGGTTGTATATGTAACTCTCCAATTTTTTTGTTTTGTCATTACATTGACACATGCCAATATTTAAGTCTCCTTGAACCAATATGATTTTGTTGCAATATAAATTGCACAATGTTTTCACGGTTGCATTTACTATGCTGGTCAGAATTGCAGTTGGAGTTGCATAGATATTAATTATGAAAATATGCAATCCTTTGACTATTACTCTTGCTACAAGCACATCTACATTTGGTTCTTCAAAATGCATATGTTCCAATATGGGTAGATGTTTTTTGACTAGTATTATCATGCCATGTTTATCACAATTCGAGAGGCAATTGACACAATGAAATGTTCATTTTGCATCGACAATTTCATATATGTTTCTTGAATGCACAAAATATTAGATTTCATTGTATCATAGTCACTAGGTATGTTGGTGATATGCGCATGCAAACTATGTGTGTTCAGTGAAAAAATTGAAATACATGACTCCAATTGCATGGACCGGGAATCATATTCTAAAGTCCAGTTTGCATCACTACGCAAATGTTGCATCTCAACAACAATTTTTTGTTTAACATTGAAGTTATCCATAGTCAAAGGACTTAAAATATACAAATACTTTGTGCTCCTTTCACGTGACAATGTTGTATAAACCAATCCATGTCTTCACACTCAAGAAGGATCAAATGCAACAATGTCCAACATTATCCCTTGTGATCTGTGTATTGTACATGCACACATGCAAGTTGAACTGGGAATTGTTTACGGATTTTCAAATGACCCATGGTCGCTTTTTTCAATGTTGGTTTTTCTATGTGCAATATGGGTATCCATTCAGGAGAATTTTCTCCGCTATATAAAGAAGCTAACCTCGTGGCTTGCCAATGTCCAATATGTGGATCATAGAACTCTATCCACAAAACATCAGCCTTATCTATTTTGGTATATGCTTTGACTATTCCATCTGCACCATTCACTAAACCATCCTACGAATCATAGTTGCATGCATATATTTCAATGAGCATATCTAATTTCATAACAAGTTGTGTGTAACACCCTGTTTTCCCCATAATTGTAATTATGCTTAAGACTTCATATAAGTGTGTTTATGAAGCATGTAATTATGTTTTGATTTAATGCAAACACCAAACCACTAACTGAGAGGGAACAAACTTGAAAGTGTTGGCCATGATACATAAGAGGGAAAGTGATGAAGTGGCACGAAGTGGGGAGCTAAGTTGTTTTCTTAGGAAAACATGAAGCTTGTTTAACAAGATATCTTATGCTTGCAAAATATGGACACCCACCCACCATCATACCATAGTTGTATGAAGCCACATGACAAGTCAAAGAAGTCACAAAGGTAGTTGGAACAATTAATGATTGTTGGAAGTTGGACTTTGAATAAGTAAGGTCCAATTGAATGACTGGAAATAGGACACCACGGGTTTGTACCTTCAGATGGTGAATTGCAGACTGCGGGTTACGTCTGCAGGAAGCCACGAGAATCTCACGAGGACTGGGAAGGACAATATGAAAGGTGTAAAAGCATGACCAAATGAGCAACGAAATAACAGATAGAGGAGAACACGCACAAGGGTGCAAATGTAGACAACAAAGCAAAAACAATAAAAACAAACAAAGAAAAAAGAAGCTTGAGCAGAGATGAGTCGAAGAAGAGATTTTATTGAATAAAATAGGAAGATTGTATGAGTTATTGATGACCACCCTGAATAGAGAAGACCCAGATCCTGAGTGGGAGCACTAGTGGCCAGCTACAACTTGGTGCTTACTAGAAATAAAGTGAAACTAGTAAGGGGAGGTCATTGAGGGACTATTTAGGAGAGAAGGCACTCCCTTATGCAGAGGAAATATAGTTGATAAACCCGTAGATACCCTGAGATCATAGGGAAGGGAGAAACTTCTGTTGCTATCAGAAAAGGAAGGAGATTAACCTTCCTAGATCATCATAATCTTGGAAGCCAGTTGAATCGATTTCCCCTTGTGGTATCATGGCTTGGAATGGGAGCGGTGTATTGTAGGAAGGCAATCTATAGTATGACCTAAGGTTGGGACGGAATATGTCCTCTCTCAGTCAGTTTATGTTGGATATTTCCTTACCATATAAGTGTTTAACTTGGTCTGTTGAATTTGAACATGAATGATGTATGTATGTAAATGTATGATTTTAACGGGAATGAAATTGTTTATAATAAATGATTAGAATTCATGAAAAATTGGAATGTGTTGCAATGACTTCTAATGGATTTGTTAAATCATGAAAATGAATAAGTATGAGTTGTTTGTGTTCCTAAGAACCTTGTAGCCTTGGAGGAAATATTGCAAGATATGCAAGATCTTTCATTTGAATTTGAGTAACCTATAATGGTCATAGAGTGATTTCAAACACTTGAAGGTCAAGACCGAATATTATAGAACCCTGAAAAATGACTAAGTCCCAAATCAACAATTTGAACAGTAGAGGAACCTATGTTGATTCAAAAGAGTTTGTGACCATCGATTCCGTGGGATGAGTAACTCTCATCCCTTCATTGAGGAGGCATCATCGTCGAGAGTGGCTAAGTGCCAGGACTTGTAAAAGTCTGACAATGACAAAAGAAAACTTGTGGTGGAATGAGGGCTATTGATCTTTCAAGAGTAAGTCGATGAGATCTGGACCATTGATTTTGGTTCCATCTTTGTCGTGATAGAATGCCAGTTAATATAAGGGATAGCCCAAAGCGATCGATGACGATAAAATTCTTAAGGAACAATGACAATCATCGATCAACTAAATGAAATGAAGGAGAGATTTGATCCATCGATGCGATGTGCATCGTTTTCGATGATCATAGAGTTGGGGAGTGAGAGTCAAGCCAGGAAGTAGCGACAAAGATACGACACAAGAATCAACGAGAGTCATTGATTAGTTATTTAATGAGAGTAAACCTCTGTCTTCTATCTCCATAACACACCCACTTAAGTTACAAGAGGGATTGATGATGTCGTAGTGACATGGCCTTCCAATTTAGTAGCCAGTGTACCCTGGGGGTGACAAATGTTGCCAAGGGAATGGTCAATAGGTGAGGGTCATCCCAGAGAAGGATGGAAACCTTACGAACTCACTTTTAACCAATATCATAGGATCGGGATGTTAACAGATCCTAGCCATTATTTAGAGAAATTTGGGTCTAGACCAGGGGCTAGGAAGGAGGCAAGAGTCGTCGACGATGAGATGTTGGGGTTAATGAAAATTGTTGATTGGTGGATAGGAGAGATGCAATCTTAGTTGTTGATCCATGTGGGTCCCATCCTTTCACTATGAGGTACGTTAGAGACTTAGACGTTAACCTCAGTGCTAGTTGAAATCATTGACACAATCAGAGTCATTGGATACTTGGCTCAAGGATTGTCAGATATGGGAGTGGATTGTAGTTGGAGCATTCAGGACAAAATATTTAGTGCTCCCCCAAAGTGAATTTGACAATGATGTTAGGCTTATGTCGATAGAAATCCCAAAAATATGAGTTAGTTCGGTGTCAAATCGACGCCACGTCAGTGCCACATCAAATGGCTCAAGGGATAACGTGCCACGTAGACGCCATGTAGTAGTGAGGTGGATTTAGGCCATCAGAGTTTGAGAAACTTTGGGAGGTTGTATCTTTGTATATAGAACTTAGTTTTGAGCATGGGTATAGTCGTTGGAAATCTGTCAGCGAGCTAAATAAATTTGTGAGGTTGATTTAGAGAGATGAAGGGATTGGAAGAAGAGAAGTTTGGACACCACATCTATCAAAGTGAGGATTAGGGGGTTGGATGTGTTATAGAGTGGTATCAAAGAAGAGTTCAAACTCTAGGATTGAATGGGTCACAAAGACCACTTAAAATTGTTTAAGAAAGAACATTTTTTTGTTTCTTGGAATGCATGTTTTAAATGCTGACATAAAACACTAATTATAGTTATTGTTTTAACACATAGGATGTATTAAAATACAACATGTGTGAATGACACAGTGCAGTATGGATGACACCTCACATTTGAGAGATGAAGAACTTGATGGTCGGAGGGATAGAGAAATCCCTCCATATTTTATGGCCACTGTTATAAGTATGAAGGAAGACAATGAGAGACTTATGAGATACCATGTCGAAAAAGAAGATTTGAATGGAATACTACTGCAGAGCCTATCCGAAATTCAGAAACATCTGTAACAAGGCCCTAGCAATGCAAAATTGCAATAGTAGGAGAGGTTGGAAACCCCTTCAGATGATTAGAAGCATGGAATGAATCACAATGATGTGGTAAGGAGTTCTTCCAGAAATAAGCATCAGGACACCAAGAGAGGAAAATTGAGTGGAGGTGTTTCCATGGATTTATCTAGCTGAAAGACTACTTCGACAGAGTAGTCCAGTAGTGGCATGGGATCCAACATTCCTAAGAAGAGAAAGAGGAATAATTCTCATAATTCTCCAACTGAGGAATTCAATAAGGATAAGTCGCCTAACTTTGATGGAGAAATAAAGAAAGGAGAAGAAGCTGAAGCATGGCTATTTGGGTTGAAGAAGTACTTTCAAGTACATAATTACTCCGACAATACCAAGGAAAGGATTGTCATATTTAACCTAAATGGAGGGGCTTCCATTTGGTGAGAAGACCTCACGGAAATCAAAGGGATAAAAGAAAACAAACTGACATGGAAACAATTTGAGAAATACTTATGTAAGGCTTACCTATCAGAAAAGTATTATGACGACAAAATAAAGGAATTCCATAAACTTAAGTTGGGACAACTTACCATGTATGCATATGCCAAAATATTTATGGAGATGTTGAGGTATGTCCCCTACCTCAAGGATTAAAAGGAGATAATCCAATGTTTTCTCAGTGAATTTCCACACTCCTACCAAGATCAAACTGAATTCGACAAACCCAAAATGTTGGAGGACACCATTTAGAAGGGAAAATGTTGTTATGATCAATGTAAGCATAAGCAAAAGCCTTCAAAGGACTGGAAGAGGAGGGACTAGGGTAGGTTCCAAAATAAAGGATTCAAATCCTTTCCCCCCAATAATTTCAGGAAAGGTGCACAGTTGGGTTAGCCAAGAAAAGTGTGAATCAACAAAATTTCTTGTCCCAGAGTGGAAACAATCCAACAGAGCAAGAAAGAGAAAGAGCAGAGGAGCCCAAGAAAGGAACTCTGCAATGTTGGGGATGTGTAGAGATACATATCTTGATGTGTTTTCCCCATCGATAGACAACATGACAATCAAAGAGTGTATAATTTGTAGGAGGAAGCTACAATCAACAACGTAGCCATAAGTGTGTCGATAATTTATGCAGTTGTAGAGAATTGGCAAGCAAACCACTAAGCCTTTGTAGTGGAATTGGAAGGTATTATTACTGAACAATATGTCTCTATTTTAATTGACCCAGGATATAACCTTAGTTATATTTCACCTTGAGTGGTTGAGGCAGTTTCATTACATAAAAAGAAGCATGAGAAAGCATGGCTAGTTTAGTTAGCCACTGGAACAAAGAGGAATGTTGTTGAGGTAGATGAAGCCTGTCCAATTGAAATGGATTGACTACAGACTGAGGAGGTTTTGAATATTCTACCCCTAGGCTCATACGATGTGTTGATGGGTATGGATTGGTTAGCTTCCCATAAGGAAAAATTAAAATTTTATGACAAAATCTTGGAATGTGAAGATGAGAAAGGAAATGCAAGGATTTTTCAAGGCATTAGGAAGCTAGTTTCAATAAGGAAAATATCAATGTTGCAACTCAAGAAGTTTAGCAGAAGAGGGTGCCACTTGTATGATATACAAGTGCTTGGATCAACATAAAGAAAGGAGCCTAAATTAGAATATCACCCTGCACTATGGGATTTTAGAGATGTGTTTCCGGAGGAGGTTCTTGGATTGCCTCTGAAAATAGATCTTGATTTTTCAATAGATCTTGTGCCTGGAGCATTGCCATCATCGAAAGTTCCTTACAGAATGAGCACACTAGAGTTGGTGGAGCTGAAAGTGTAGTTGAAAGAAATCTTGGATAAGGGTTACATTAGACTGAGTGTGTCTCCATGGGGAACACTAGCCTTATTTGTAAAGAAGAAAAATGACACCTTGATACTATGCATCAATTATAGGAAGTTGAAAAATATGACCATCAAGAAAAAATATCCCTTGTCCATGATATACAATCTCTTTTATTAGCTAAGAGAAGCTATATTTTTCTCAAATATTGATCTAAGGTTGGGATATTACTAATTCAGAATCAAGGATGAGGACATCCATAAGACAACCTTTAGGACAAGCTATGGGCACTATGAGTTTGTTGTGGTGCCATTTGGTCTTACAAAGGCACCAACTACATTCATGTGTTTGATGAATAGTGTGCTCAACAAGTATTTAGAAAATTTTGTATTAGTGTTTGTGGACAAAATTTTGGTGTATTCCAAGAATTGAGAGGAGCACAAAGAACATCTCATAATGGTGTTACAGGTGTTAAGAGAGCACCAAAAATATGTCATGTTCAACAAGTTTTATTTCTTCCAAGGATAAATCCAGTATTTAGGCCACATTATCTCAGCTAAAGGAGTGGCAACGGACCCTAAAAATATCATGGAAATCATGGATTGGCCTACCCCTAGAAATGTGACATAAGTAAGATCCTTCATGGGATTGGTTGGATATTATAGAAGGTTCATAAGATTTTCCAAGATTGGTAATCATATCACTTCACTATAGAGGAATGGGAAGGAATTCATATGGTCACCATAGTGTGCAGATAACTTCCAACAACTGAAGCATCTATTAACTAATGCCCCTATTCTAAAGATTGGGGACCCAGAAAAGGATTTATTGGTTTGCACATATTCTTGCAAATAAGGGCTTGGTGGAGTTCTCATGAAAGAAGGGCAAGTGATTTTTTATGAATCATGAAAATTAAATGAGCATGAGTAGAAGTTTGTTACCCATGATTTGGAGTTAGTATAAATCATGCATGCCTTGAATATGTGGAGGAACTACATTCTCCAGAGAATATTTATCCTCATGACAAACTACTGTGGTTTGAAGTATCTATTTGACCAACCAAGGTTGAATGCTATACATGCTAGGTGGATGGTGCTAATCAACGAGTTTGAGATTTAAATCACACACATTAAAGGCAAGTAAAACAGAGTGGTAGATGCACTCAGCTGAAGTGTGCAGGATATAAACTTAGCAATAACAAGTGTAGGAGAGCTTGGAATTAAACAGAGGATTAAGACCCTCTTGCAGGAAGATGAGTTCTTCAATCAAGTGAAGGAAGGGTTACAACAAGAACCCAGGGAAAAGAGATATGAAGGATATCAACTTAGAGCTGATAGTCTATTTTTGTATAAAAACATGTTGTATGTGCCCAATTCAACAGATTTGAGGCACTTGATTATGGACGAGTTCCATAGAAGACCATATGTAGGTCATCCTAGTTACCAGAAAATGGTGAAAATAGTTAGACAACTGTAATATTGGCATGGAATGAAGTAGGACATTTCTCAATACATTGAAAAGTATTTAGAGTGCCAAAATGTGAAATTTGAACACATACATCCTACTGGGTTATTACAGCCTTTGCATATTCCAGAGTGGAAATGGGAAATAATTTCCATGGATTTTATTACATGATTACCACATAAAATCAATCAACATGATGTGATCATGGTTGTAGTGGATAAGCTGAGCAAGGAAACTCACTTTATCCCCATAAAATCTAATTTTACATCCATAGATGTTGCTAACATTTCTATCAAAGAAATTATTATATTGCATGGTTTGCCTAAAACCATAATCTCATACAAAGATGCTAAGTGTTACACGTCAAAATTGCTCAGCTGGATAAGTGTCGCATTATCCCTCTTAATTGTCGTAAGTGTCGCATCAACTTTCGCAAGTGTCGCAAGTTGGTCACTAGTGTCGCAAAGGATGTTCAGACATACTGTCATGATAAC